>NW_026490749.1:0-23530 GCF_026875155.1 Cherax quadricarinatus
CCCTGGCCGGGCCGGGCCTGGCCCCTTGTCGTAGACCTCATGTGGGGGCCCAGTGAACATAAAGAGAATTTTTTTTCCCTAAAAAATTATCCAACTATTGGAAAAAAAACGTATTAATTTACTTCTGTTAAGTTTTTGCTGTATTAAACACTGGCTGGAATAGAAATTCTGTTTCATGGCCAACGTATGACATTTACCCTCATATATGTTATTTCTTTGTACCAAATTCCATGATGGTGGTGTGTCAAATATCACACATGTGTAACACTTGGATATCTTTTTGATGAGATATTTCGCCCGTGTAGCAAGCTTTAGATTGGCAGAAACATTCCCCAAAAAAAGCTACCCAGCTGTTTCACACGCCTCATCATTGTCCATGCTATTGATATATTATTTACATTTATCTGTTAAGTACATTTATATTTTTTACTACTGTTCATTAAATCCATTTTAAAGCATTTTGTTAAATACTAATAAGGTTTCAAACCAAGTAAAACAAAACTCATTTAAAGAATTTATTGAAAATATCATCTAATGTTTTACGAAGTTTTTTTTTTTATTTTATGCATGTGTAATTATATAGTATTCTGAGGGATTTTGTTTTTCGAAGAATTTGACATGACATCCATATACTAAATTAGTAAATTTAAAAGTTTGAGAAATTTTTTAAAATACAGTATTTAAGAAACTACTATAATTCTGTTTCCCATAATCATTTTTAGAACATTTGGCCACCTTATGTCAATACTTGTGACCAGTTTCAGAAGATTTACTACTCGTGTGGCCTGGGCCAGGTCTCCCTGTTGATTGCCTGGCCCGACCAGGCTGTTGCTGTTGGCGGCCCTCCGGTTCACGCCCTGCATCACCCGCCTGATTGAACTGGGAAATAGATCCAGTCTCTTAACCTCTGGTTCCAGCAACAACAGATCGAAAAGTTCAGGAACACGGATGTTGCTGTAGATTGTCCCGCATCAGCAGGCACATTGGATACACCTTCGTCATCTACAGGAACCAACCACTTGACTTGCTCAGCGCCCACTTTTATGCAGACTTAATTTTTAATGGAAATTAGCCTAGTGTATCGATTATTGAGCGCCGTATGGTCCTTGTGGGTTTACCGCTTAGTTTTTTTATTGTAATAATGTACCCATTCAAATTTTCAATAAACCCCTCCACTGACTATACCCGGAGCACTGTAAGACTCACATGGTTTAGTGTATGAAATAACTTTTACTTTTCTCCTTTGGTCAAACTAATTTAAAAACCATGTGCTGAATGATCTGTGTGGATTTAGTGCTTCCCCAAATTTAATATGGATTTTTTTTTTTTGCCTTGTTTCCCTTATGGTTAGGTTCCTTCACCATGAAACTAATAATCCCATGATAACATACCCGGGGCTCTTACGTAACAAACACCTACCAGATTAGCGGCTTCCTTCTGATTACCTAAATATTTGAAGGTGTCCCAGCTCTATGATACCCATAGTGCCCCAGGAGGGAGGTGCTTGACGCTGGTAAGGGCTTGTGGAAATACTGTATTCTATTTTTCCAGAATTCAGTATTTAATATATAAATAATATGCCATACTGTATTTAATATAATTATTTATGTCATAGAAAACGGAAAGCCTGCGTCTGGCAACGAGACTCGCCATCTTGGTTTGAAATTGGATACAATGGTTAATATAATGAGAAAATTTTCGTGCTCTAGAGTTAAAATTGGATTGACACCTCTCAAATAGGAGGCAAATTGTTGATGTGCATTCCTGCATAACTGAGATACAGACGCCTGGAACAAGACAGCTCCATGAACATCAATAAGCTCTGGTAAGATTTGTGTATAATTCTGCCAGTGTTTTCGTTAATTTAGTTAGCGGGTTTTTCTGATATGATACAACTTAATATCCCAGTCAAATTGGGTGATGATATTAAGAATATTTTTCTTCTGTTATGTAAAGTGAATTTTATATATAATCATTTTTAATATACATCCCCAAATTTATGATAATTACCAGTATTCCTGGTAAATGTATATTTCATTTAATTAAAGGTCCAGAGCAACTTGTGGTTATGAACAGTGGTAGGTATCGAAGGGGACATTTTTGGGCGACCTAGGTGTCCAAAAATCCTACTGAGATAGTGTAAACATTAGATATGATAATAATTAAGCCTGTTTCATTGTACTGTTTATGTACGAGTAGATTAGTGGGGAAACGATTCAGGTAAATTGGCGGGATTTAGGGAGCCGCGACCGAGAGGATAAGTTATAGAGGGTCCGCTTAGTGGACATAGGTCTATTGTGAAGGGGCGGATGGGTAGCATGTAATGAGAGTGCATGATAGGTTGTATCTAATTACTTATAAGAATGATTTGCGACTCTGTGGTGAATCGATGAGCAGAGAAGAAGTTTGGAGTGTTTATAAGAGCCATATTCACAAATGGACTTTATATGTGGAGAGTGTAGATTAGTAGATTATGACAATGATTAATTGTGAAATGTCAATTGGTGTGGCCGAAAGAGTGTGATTGGTGTTATCTAGCAATGGTGTAGCTGATGCGTGGTGGGGGTTTATGGTCTTAGTAGTTGAAAGAGATTTGATTACGTAAGAGCTGCAACGTGTGCTTATGCGCATAACAAAATATTAATGTGTATATTAATTTTGCAAAGCCAAAGTGGCTAGATTTATATTAATTATTTGTATAATAATAATTTGATAAATAATTCTGGCCAAGAATTTTATCAGTGTATGTGTAATGATAAGCAATGTAACTAAATTTATTTTGTATAATATAAATTTGCTATGCCAAATTCTGGCAAGGATTTATTAATTGTATAATATTAATTTTTGATGACCAAGTGTTATTAATGTACATTAAAATTTAATTATATACATGTAATTGCTAAGTCTCAAGTAGCTAGAATTATTTAAAGTAGTTGTAACTATTTACCTTATAAAGTGCATAATTAGTACATATCAGTGTTATTAATAATTAATACATTGACATCATGGCTGAAAATGAGGAAATTAAAGTAGAAGAAAACATGGAGAGGCACCTCGAGTCCCGTAGTTTATCCCTCCATCAGCCATACAGTAGACGAGATATTCCCCTTTTCCCGTAGGATCTGGCCAGTATCTTAGGAGATTGTGGGTTGAGTTACGGGGGCTCGGCGTGCTACAGAGGAGAGCTGCCAAAAACCCAGCACTCAGAGCATCAGAAGTAGGTTGAGTCTGCTGTTTACTAGGGGATCATCCCCCTTTGGATATAGGAATTTCTGAGGTGGGAAAGGAACTAAAAACGATTGAAATTGCGGGTTTTAATGCCCCGGGGTTGACGTGTTCCCAAGGGAATCCAAAGGGGCTAAAGCTGGCTTGGGAAGTGAAGATCAGGAATATGTGCAAACCCCAAAGAAGTTAGTCCTTTTACGTGCAGCAGGAAAATTTTCTTGAAATACAATCTTTTTGGTAAAAAATTGTTCTATAAGCCACTTGTGAGGTGGGTACCCCCTCGACTGGGGTGTCAACAGAGTTTGCCAGGGTAGGGACTCACTTGGGGGCAGCCCACAAAAAAATTTTACACTCCGCATTTGGGCAAATTAGGTCAGTGTCCCAGGATGCGCCCCCAACCCCAGTCGACTAACACCCAGGTACCCATTTTACTGATGGGAACATAGACTACAGGGGGAAAAAAAACACGCCCATTTTTCTATCTGGTGGAATCGAACCCAGGCCCTCCCCGTGTGAGCGAGAGTTTTAACCCCCCAGGGCACCGAGCCATCATGGTTCAGCTTTCCCATGAAAAAAGACTTGCGCCTTTTGGAGAGTAACCCCTGGCCCGGGCCCGGGCCCTTTGGCCTGGCCGGGCCCCCTTGTCGTAGACCTCATGTGGTGGGCCCAGTGAACATGAAAGAGAATTTTTTTTTCACTACAATTAATCCAACTTTTGAGAAAAAAAACGATTAGTATTTACTTCTGTAAGTTTTTCTGTGTTTAAAAACACTGGCTGGAAAAAGAAATTCTTTTCATGGCCAACGTATGACTTTACCCTATATATTTTAAATTCTTTGTCCCAAATTCCATGATGGTGGTGTGTCAAAAATCACACATGTGAACCTGGATATCTTTTTTGTGAGATATTTCGCCCCGGGAGAAATTTTTGATTGGCGAAACATTCACCAAAAAAAACAACCCAGCTGTTTCAAACGCCCACATTGTCCATGCTATGATATATTATTTCATTTACTGTTAAGTAATTTATTTTTTTTACTACTGTTCATTTAAAACCATTTTAAAGCATTTTTTTAAATACTAAAAAGGTTTCTACCAAGTAAACAAAACTCATTTAAAAAAATTTATGAAAAAATCATCTAAAGTTTTACGAAGTTTTTTTTTTTATTTTATGATGTGTAATTATATATATTCTGAGGATTTTTTTTTTTTCGAAGAATTTGACTGACATCCATATATTTAATTTTCAAATTTTAAAAATTTGAGAAATTTTTTTAAAAACAGTTTTAAGAAACTACTATAAATTTGTTTCCCATAATCATTTTTAGAACATTTGGCCCCCTTATGTCAAAACTTGTGACCAGTTTCAGAAGATTTACTACCGTGTGGCTGGGCCAGGTCTCCGTTGATTCCCTGGTGACCGGGCTGTTGTGTTGGGGGCCCTCCGGTTCAGCATGCTCACACCCCTGTTAAAAGGGGAAATAGACCCACTTTTAAAACCTCGGGTTTCCAGCAACAACAATCGAAAAGTTCAGGAACACGGATGTTGCTGTAGATTGCCCCGCATCAGCGGCAATAGGTTACCCTTGATCTCGGGAACCCAACGCCTGGATTGCCAGCGCCCCACTTTTTTTCAGACTTAATTTTTAAAGGGAAATTTTTGCCTAGTGATGTTTATTGAGGCCGTTGGTCCTTGTGGGTTTACCCCTTGTTTTTTTTGTAATAATGTACCCATTCAAATTTTCAAATAAACCCCTCCACTGATCATACCCGGAGCACTGTAAGACCACATGGGTTTTGTGTATGAAATAACTTTTCTTATCTCCTTTTGGCAAATAATTTAAATTCCATGTGCTGAATGTCTGTGTGGTTTAGTGCTTCCCCAAAATTTAAAATGGATTTTGTTTTTTGCCTTTTTCCTTAGGGTTTAGGGTTTCCGTCCCATGAACAAATAATCTCCATGGATTAATACCGGGCTCTTACGTAACACCTACCAGATTAGCGTTCCTTTTGATTAAACAAAAATTATTAAAGGGTGTCCCAGCTTTGCCCCTAGTGCCCCCTGGGGGAGGTTGCTTGACGCTGGAAAGGGGCTTGTGAAAATACGTATATATTTTCCAGAAAATTCAGTATTTTATAAAATTTTAATGGCCATACTGTATTTAATATATTTTTTATAAAAAAGGGAAACCCTCGTCTGGGAAGAGACTCCCCATTTTGGGTTTTTTAAATTGGTAAATGTTAATATAATGAAAAAGAATTTTTCGTGTTAGAGGAAAAAATTTGGGTTTGACACCCTAAAATAGGAGGCGAAATTGTTGGATGTCTTTCCCCTGCATAATTTGAGATATCAGACGACTGACAAGACAGCTCCTAAACATCAGTAAGTCTGTAGTTTGTGTTAAATTTCTGGCCGTTTTTCGTAAATTTAGTTACGAGGTTTTCTGAGTTGTAAATTTAAAACCGTCAAATTGGTGAGTGTTTTAAAGATAATTTTTCTTTGTTATGTATATGTGAATTTATATATAATCTTTTTTAAATTACATCCAAAAAATTTATATATTTTACCAGTATTCCTGGTTTTATTTTAAATTTCATTTAATTAATGGGTTCCAGAGCAATTGTGGTTTGAAGTGGTAGGATCAAGGGGGGACTTTTTGCGACCTGGGTGCCCCAAAATTCCTACTTGTTATGTAACATTGATAAATAAAATTATCTTTGTTATCATTTACTTTTTGTACTAATTAGTTACTTTTCAGAAAAAGCAATTTTTCCCACTTTTAATTTTGTTTTGGTCTTCTTCGGGGGTAATTAATGAAGTTTTAAAATTAGTAATTCTTAATTTTAATTGTGAAATGACAGAAAGAGGTGGATGTTAATTCACAATTTACTTAATGTGTATGGATTAAAATTTATTACAATATTTTTTGGATAAGTCGTGGGGTAAAGATTGTTTTTAAGTGTATAAGTGTAGTGAAATTGATAACCCTAGTGTGCAAATTATATTAAATGGTATTTAAATTTTTGAAAAGCCAAAGGGTGGATTTATTTTAAATGTATTTGTATAATAAAATTTGATAAGATAATTTGGCCAAGATTTATATCAGGTTGTGTAATTGATAAGCCAAAGTGTAATTTAAATTAATGTGTAAAATTTTAAATTTTGCTATGCCAAATTCTGGAAAGGATTTATTAATTTTATAATATTAATTTTGATGACCAAGTTTGTATTAATGTACTTTTAAAATTTTATTATACGTTTCAAAGTCAAGTAGTAGAATTTTTTTAAAAGGAAGTTTCTATTTACCTTTATAAAGTGATAATTTGTACATAATCATGTTATTAAGTTAAATTTAAAATAATTGCATCATGGCGAAAATGAGGAATTAATGTAGAAGACAAACATGGAATATAGAGCAAAAAAAAGGGCATGTAACAAAAGCTAAATAAATGTTTGGAATTAATGAATCAAGAAACTGTGAATCTGATGATTTAAAATTGTATTTGTGTTTTAGAAAATAGATTGATTCTACAAATTTATTCCAAATATGAAAGAGTTTTTGTTGTAAACTGTGAGATGAGACTGAAGTAGATCTTATGATTAATCTTTTGAATTAAAAGAAAAGATTTTGAAAAAAGTCAGGCCCTTAAAAAATTTAAAATTGTAAACCGGCATTTAAATCTGGAGTTTACCTGGGGGGTTTTCCCCGGGGGTCAACCCCCCCCACGGCCCAGTCTGGACCAGGCCTCCTGGGGATCAGAGCTGATCAACCGGGTGTTTGCTGGTGCCGAAAACCAACGTGAGCCACACCCCGGTGATCGGGAAAAGACTTTAGGTGTTTTCCCAGTGCCAGCTTGAAGACTGTTTGCTCCAACAAATAAATGTCTTTCCCAAACCCCGAGAACTTTTTTACCTGTTTTTAAACCTGGAGAAAACTGGGAAAAAATTTTGGTAAATTTTTAAAAGCGGTGCATGCCCGGAGTGCCCCTAGCCTGTGTAATAAATTTTTTTACCTCGAAGGACAGGTAAGAGGAGATGCTCACATAATAAAAAAGCCTTCCCAATGTAGATGACTCTTAAAAGGGAAGCATTTGACTTTTGAAGGTCACTTACGGTAATATAGAACAAAGTAGGTTGGTTTTATAAATATCATTTTTAAATTTTAAAATCTCCAGTTCACACTTAAAAAGGGTTTACAGCAGTTTAGATTTAAACGGAAGCATCCAAAACTTTAATAATAAATATACGTAATCTAAAGGGAAATCGAGGGTTTTTGATTTTCATGGTAAAAATAAATTAAGCTGAAAAACATTGAAATTCTAAAAACAAATATCACAAGGATTTTTTGGTTGGGGGAAAAAAGACAGGTCTACAAAAATTTAAATTTGGGCATTGCAGACCAGAACCAATCATTTTAAAGATGCAACACATAATAACTCTGAGGTATCTGACAAGTTTCAAAAAAGGGAAAAAATTATAAAAATGTTAATAATCAAAATTCATTTCCTAGAAGAGTTGCATGGTGCATATCAAGTAGCAGGAATCAGAATAATGATTCTCCACAAGGTAAGAAGAATAAGTACCCTCCAAAGAGTAGCCCATTAATAAGAAACCAGTCAAAGAAAAGAGAGTTTGTCTCTTCTGCAAGGGTACTCATTTTTCTAAGAATTGCAATGCATACAATTCATGGAATGATAAAGTTGAAAGATTGGAGGAACTTGACAGATGTATCAGGTGTTTGGGTAATCACATTGTAAAGGACTGTTATGCCAAATTAAACTTCTGTTATCAATGTCACAAAGGAAGACACCATATAGTCTGGGGTAAAGGTCTATATGATAATGTTGTTAATAATGATAATGTTGACAACCCTGACACAACAGTGGCTAATGTAAAAATTGCTGCTAATGTTAATAATGATGGTTTTGCTGAAGTAGCCTTACCTGTGTTACAGGTAAAAATTGATGATAAAAGGCATAAATCAAAAAATGAAATTTGCATTTTTGGGACCAGGGATCCCAGCGTACTTTCATAAAATGTAAATGTTTTGATGGTATGAAAGTACAGATGGGAGATCCCACAACTTTAAAATTATCTGGTTTTCTCTCAGATAAAAGCTCAATTGTATGAAAACTGTTTATGTAACTGTCAGGTTGGGCAATGAGAAAAAATGTGTTAATGCAGTAATTGTAGATAGACTTCCAGAGAAAAATATCTACAGTGGGGCTTAGTAAAGCTACAGAAGACTCTCACATAATGAAAATTTAGCACCTTCTGGTGTAAGTGATGTTTTCTGTAGGCCCAATAAATATTTTGATAGGTAGTGACTATTATGCCTCCTTTGTAAAGGGTTTTATGGTAAAGAAATGTGGTGTCACCCTTTTGAAGACTGCAGGAGGCCATGTAATGTATGGTAGGTTTCCTCGTAATAATAATTCATGACTAGAGGAAACTACAAATACCATAACCTGTGTGTCTTACTCATGAAATCGTACCCCAGTATAATTCTTCCATAGAGGATGGTGTTGAGCCAGTGCAATAAATTGTGGGAATTAGACAGCATTGGAATAAAAGTAAATGAAGAAAGTCCAACGATTCTTTTACTCAGGAGCAATAACCCGAAGATGTAAAATTTGAAACTGGACAATACTGGGTGCGACTTTCGTGGAGGACTGAACCATCCAGAATTGCCATAATTACAGAATGGCATATGGACAGTTAAAGGGTCAGCTCCCCGAACTGAGTAACTCCCAATTGTTAACTGCCTATAATGATATAATTGCTGAGCAGTTAATTAATAAATTTATAGAAGAGTACCTCCTGAGCAAGCCAAATTATGGTCACTATTTGCCACATCACGGAGTGAAGAGGAATTCTAAAACCACTCTTTTAGATTGTTTTTTAATTGGGGTGCCCGGAGTAAAAAAAATGTACTAGTTTTAAATGACTGTTTGATGACAGGTCCGTCGTTGACGGAAAAAAATTAGGGTTCTTATTAAATTTCAGAGTGAAGCACTATGCCTTTTACGGCTGACATAAGTTAAAGCTTCCTAAGAGTGGGTTTACAATTGGTGACCGGATTGTACCCGCTTCTTTGGCCTGAGAATCCCAGTGACCCACTTAGCCCTCTGAAAACCTTGCTTTTGGAGCTATTATTTGTGCTATCCATTCGGTTCCTTTTAAGGACGATAAATGACACCTTGAACTATGGAAGAATCATTGAGTAAGGTAATGAGAAACAAATTTTTCTGGACAATTTCTGGGTGTGACTCAACTGAAGAGGAATTTAATGAACTTATGGAGAGGCTAATAAAAAATGCAAAGTGCAAATAAACCTCTGAGAGAATGGAATGTTAATTCATCCAAATGAAGGACAAAATAAAATGAAGAAATTTCCTGGAGATGAAGTGCCAAAATGTAGTATGTATTGGGGTTTTTAAAGGGGATATGATGAGATTTGTTAAAAGTTTAAAACTAATTATTAACAGTATGCCAATAATTAACTAAGAGAGTTTTGCTTGCTGAAGCTTCCAAATGTTTATCCCCTAGGTTTATGTCACCCCTTACTATAAGAGGGAAATTTTATTAGGAAGCATGGAAACTTAAAGTCTTTGGGGTGAAATTCTACCTTGAGGAATTCTTAACAGGTGTATGAATTAATTTGGTTTATTTTGAGAAAATTCCAATGTGGAGTCCCACCAATGGGCCCAAACCAAATGGGAAAAAATGTACTCCCCATTTTTGTGATGCTTCAAAATGGCATATGGGGCAGTTGCCTACCTTCAATGTAAATAGTGTTATTTCTCTTGTTATTTAAGGCTAAAGTGTCTCCAATTAAATCACGTACCCTTGCCTCAGTGGAATTAACAGCCATTATGTAGGTGTCAAAATAGCTAATTATATAAGAAATAAGTTGCAGGAGGTAAATATTAGCAACACTGTAATTTGTCTGATGAGGTATCCTTACAATGGATTATCAATGGAAACAGTAAAATTGTGTACGTACAAAACATCGCAAATTACAGATGCCAAGAGAAGAAAAATAGTTGGGTCAGCAATGTTAACATTTAATATAACCCGGTGAGAAGAATCCCGTGATTCTGTCTCGAGGTTACCTTATGCTAAATTTGTAAATGCTGTATCATGGTTTAAAGGACTGAGCTGTGGTAAATAAAGCTAATTGGCCATAACAAAAGGTATTCTCCTGTTGAAATAATTTACCACGCCCAATAGTTGTCCTTCTTTACATTGATATAAATAGTATTCTTTTTACCAAACTGATATGTAACTAAGTGGTTTTAATTTATAAACCCAAAATAAAAAATTCATATAATTTTCACATCTCTTGAATTTGGATAAAGAGGGTACAGGAAGAAATTATGGAAATGAGATTAAATTATGATGGAAAGAAAATTGTGAAAAGGTTCTATAATAGAGAATTGGGGCTGTATTTAGAGAACAATGTAAAATTTGGTGCAGAGGTAGGTTACAAAATGCTTGAATGGGTGATTTGCTAAACACCTATTTACTGCCAAAACCTCATCTAACAAATTGAGATTCTAAATGCCCATAAAAATGTAATGCATGGGGGGTTTCAAAATACCTTAAATTGATAGGAAACTTTTGGATTCCACAAGGACTGCAAAGTGTAAAAAGGGGATTAAAATCTTGTGTAATATGTCCCTGTGGATGCCAATCTATATGTACCCCGGTCCCCCCACCATTGCCAAAGGAGCGTGTACAATTATAGGAAACCATTTGATGTAAACAGGTGTAGACTATAGTGTCCAAATAATTTTAACAGGTACTTCAAGATGTGTTCACTGAAAATGTATGTTTGTTTGTTCACCTGTGCTGCTATAGGGCGTATTTAAAAATGGCACAGGATTGTCTGCAGAAAACATTTATAAGTGTTCGAAAATTGCAGCTAGGAGATCCTGTCCGAGATTGATGATTTCGATAAAAGCCACAAATTTTGTAGCAGGTGCTCAAAAATTGATAGAATTAAATAATAGTAACGATGTTCAATCTCTGTTTAAACCCCCCGAGGGGTACCTGAAATTAATTACCTCCAAGCCCTTGGCAGGGGGGCTGTATGAAAAACTGATAGGCCAGTGAAGAGGTGTCCCGTAAAGTACTAAAACCGGAAGAGAATTTAATTTGGAGAAATCCATGCCCGTGTAAATGGGGCGGAGAATCGAATAAAAATAGCCTCCTCATACATGAAGTATACACCTTGAGCAGATGTTTAACACCTTCTCACCTAATATGTGGAAGAAATGGAAGTGCCCTGTCTATAGAGATAATCCGGAAGAAAGTGAGAAGATTAAATGATCAGCAGTGTTGTGTAATAAATTTAAAAATGTTAAAATAAGTAAATTTATCATTGGTCTAATTGTGGATAGAGAAAATCTTCTTACATACGTGAACACTTTTTTGGTGCGACAGGGCAGTAAATGAACAGACCATTCAACCAGGTGACATTGGTAATTACACCTGAACAACATGAACATTGTGGCTTGGCAAAGTATTGACATTGTACCAAGATCACAGGTGTTGTAGGAATAAACGAAGTGTGTGTCATGGCCCGGAAAGTTACGACAATTAATAAATTGATTCCCTTGGAATTTGGTGTTCAATCAAAGTAAAGAAATCTGAGGAATGACACGAGTGAATATGGAAGATAACGCAACCCAAATGATCCCGAAAATGAAAGTGAAAACCCTACTAGGAGAACACCCACTCAAGCCAAAACCCGGCGGGAAATTGTCCCAAAAGGAAGGGAAGAAATTTTGATCGTTTAGCAACGAACCCCGCCTGGCCGCAGTGGGGAAATTACTGTATATTTTCGGGAATAGGGTAATCTATAAAAAATTTGATGCCCTGTATTGTATTTAAAAAAAATTTTTATTTTTAAAAGATGGACGTCGCCTTTTTAATTTAAATTTGGGATACAACTTTAGTGTAGGGGAAGGAATTTTCGTGCTCTGAGGTTTAAAAATTGGGCTGACACCCTAAAATGGGGGGGGCAAATTTTTGGGATGTGCATTCCGCAAAAACTTAGATTCAGGCGACTAAAAGCGCCCAAAACCCTGATAAGTCTATTATTTTAACTCGGGCCATTGTATTTTTCATGTTAGACAGGGGTTTTCTGAGTATGATACACATTAATCTCCAAAAATTTGGTGAGGATATTAAATATTTTCTTTTTCCCAATAAAAAAAACATTTTAGAAAAAAAATACAAATGCTGAGTTCTTTTAAGGAGGTTTTTTAAATAAAATTTTCAAAGGTTCACTAAAATTGCGAAAAATAACCCATTAAAATCATTATAAGCTGTGTGAATCGTGGTCAGTAAACAAACGGGCTTCCCATGGGAAATTTCATTTTTGGGAAATTTGGTGTAGCCCCTTGTGCAGATATCCAAGAACAGCTAAAGCAGTTTTAAAAACGGGGAAAGTTTTTTGGGGTATGCCCAAATGAGATAAATCTGGGGACTAAATAAAAGGGGATTAAAAGAGGACAACATCAAAGCTGCTTTAAAAAAAACTGGAAGTTTTCTACAACGATGGGAACAAAAAAAAGTCGGGGCTGAATGGTATGCCTTGATACTGGCCATGTAGCAGAAATGAAGGCTGGGAGAAGTCCTGGTAGCCCAGTAATGTGGGGTGTGTGCTGTCCTGGGAGACAGTAAGGGTGAAGGGGGAGGTGTGCCCGGGGAGCAGTAATGGTGAAGCGGGAGATGCGTCGGGGAGACAGTAATGGGAGCGGGAAATTTTTTGTCGGTAGTGGGGGAAATTATATGCAGGGGAAAATAATAAAATAACTTGGGGGGACAGGACCCATAGAGGGAAAAAAGGTAGTCAAAGATGTAAAACCAAATTTGCAAACTAGAATAGCGGGAAATAGCAAAAAAGGGGGACTCACTGCAATAGGAGGATATTTACCAAAAACAAGGGTGGGCCCCATTGTTGGTGCTAGGAGGATAAAAGTAAGACGGGGAACATCCCCAAAACGGGGAAATACGTCACAGAAACCCCAAGGCAAAGGGAACCAAGCCGTGCACATACTATGCCCCTGGTATCGCTGGCATGGAAATCTGGAAAAAAAAAGGGGGACATGAAAACTATGACCCCCCTAGAAAATGCCAGCCCAATGACAACAGGAAAATGCAAACTCCCTTCCTGTAACCTTTCCCCCAAACTGTGTCCCTTTTCAGTACAAAAGACTGTGTTTTAAACTTAAATTCCCAGGCATCCCATTAAAGGGGACAAAAAGATAAAAAAAATCCAGGCCATGGGAAAAAACCGGGTCCACAGCCACTAAGAGGGGATTTTTTTTAGTGCCGGGAAAGGAAAAAAAAAAAGGGCGGAAATGGCAGAAATCGTCACCAACCCGTCTTTCCCTGGAGGAACCACAGTCGATGGCCTCCACTCCAAACCAACAGATCAGATACTAATGCCGGAAAAAAAATCCCCCCCCCAACCCAACAATCCCCACCAGTCCGATACATTTTTCTTTGCAAATATACGGGTTTAAAGCCAGAAACAAACAACAAAATACCTTTTCATCCGTGGACTGCTGCAGGGGCGAAGGCAATGTTCCAGTTTTTCACTGAGCCCCACATAAAGGATCTTTTGGAAAACGAAAAATGGACCCCGGTTTTAAAACCCTTATAGATGTGACAGAGTGAACAGGAAAAAGGGGGGGGGGGGGGTTGGCCTGTATTTTGCGGTCATTGTTTGCACAGAATTTTTAATGCCTCAAATGATGTGGGGGAAGTTTTGCAGTAAAGGTCGAGAAACCAAAACTAGTATTTGGTGTCTAAAAAGCAAACCCCCAGATGCAACTCCGCAATTCCCGGAACAGTTGTTAAAAATTGACCACTGTCGGAAAATCTTCCAGCTCCCGCACCCATATCTAATTACCATTGGTTATCCAAATCTTTAAAGGGAAACTCGTGCCGGAGATTTTCATTTAAATGGCCCAAAACATACCAACCCCCCAATTGGATTAGGAAAAATAAAAGCACAATGATGCAATCAAAAAATGCTAGATCTCTTTACCGCTGGAAAAAAGGAATACCATAGGATTTTTATTGACCTAAAAAAAAGCTTTTGACACAGAGACCACGACATCCTACTCCACAAACGATCATTACGGTAAAAGGGCCATGTGCTTGCTTATTTCAATCTTATATTAAAAAAGGGTATAGTAGCCCCATTAAAACACAGCATCAGAAAAACCGGCCACTTGATAGGGGAGTTCCGCAGGGAATTTCCCTTTGGGTCCCCTGCTTTCCTCATTACTCAAGCCTTCCAACTATCCCAACCCCCAAAAAACTGTTTCTCTTTGCTGATGACACGATTTGTCATCTCCCCCTAATCTTGCCCCTCAACCATTGTGAATGAGGAGCTGATTAAAAATCGTTTGGGGATGACAGCCAAAAAAATTTATCAAAACCTGAAAAAACCCAATTATTTGTTTGGTAGCAGGCGGAGAGCACAAATTAACATTAAGATTGACAACCCTCTAATTACCAAAAAAAGGGGGAAAATTCCAGGCTTTTTACCTTGCAAAAACCGAATTTCAGCCCCCATTCCAGAATAACCAAAAAAGATCCAAAACGGTTGGGACCCTCTCCAAGATCGATACTCGTGCCGCAAAATCCCCTTTCCACACTATCCACTCCTTTTTTTACCCCTACCTCCCCTATCTTTTTGTGCTTGGGGATCAATGCAGCAACACACCAAAGCCAAAAATAACCCAAACAAAAGCTGCAGAAAAATAATCAAAACCCCATCCCGGCAACCCCCCCCCCCCCACTCGTCATAGACCTAAACTTACTCCAGTTCCCCCCAACTTATACTGTGCAACTACATTACAGGCCTTAAACTCTAATTCAACCTTGACCAAAAACTTTCTTGATGTTGTGACAGAACCCCCAGGATAACACAGACCAACATCTTGACATTCCCCGTTCCGCTAAACCTTTACAAAAATTCAATGTATGTCAAGGCCTAAATCTGGAATACCCTACCGAGAAAATCTAGCTGCAGAACATTCATCCTTCAAAAACCCTTGAAACAATTTTTTTCCTGATAACCCCTAAAATAACTACACGAAAACCCCGGGGTTCCACTTACACTCACTCACTCATTTGACCAAAAAAAGAAAAATTAATCTCAATCTTAAAATAAGGGAAACCTGGTACTCCAACTGAAAACTATGTACTGTGCCAAAAAAAAAAAATTCAATTGCTAACTCCAAAAATAGTATTTAGTACTTAGCTAAACCAAAATTACCCATAAATTAGTAAAATTTTACAATTAGAATAAAACTAATCGCCCGAAAAGCTAGCCATGTAAGCGTTCAGTGGTAAACCCCTGTAATCACAAATTTTACACATGAAAAAACCCCACAATAACCAAAAATTTTTTAAAATCAGCATTGTAAACCTTTTTGAGAATAAATTTGAAATTTGTCCGGGGGATTTCAAATTAAGGCACCCCAAAAAAGGGGGAATATACAATAATTGTTGCAGTAAAAACCAGGAGGGGACTCTGAGAAAAACTCACACTCAAACCAGCTTTTAAAACTCTGCACAAAATTTCAATTTTAAAAAAAACAAATAAAAAGGCCTATGACGGGGAAAACATAACCTATCTTCACTAACAATGTGATTTAAAAAGAATTTGCCATATCAAAAACAATATACTCGATCCAACATAATTGAGGGTTTAGCATGTATGCTGGGGCCCAGACGACTAATAGACTATCACGAGGGGGGCTTTACCCAAATTCAACTTCAATAACAAAAAAAATAAAATGGGCCAAGTAACCAAGTCCTAAAAATATAATGGGGGAAAATTACTAAGCAACACAGACCCCAACTTATGCCAAGAACATTAACTCGGGGGCCTCGATGTATGCACAAAGGGTTACCCCTAAAAAAGGAGGAGTAGATGTAAAATAGAAAAAGGGCAGGGGCTCCCTTTACAGGGGACGGGAAAAAATAACAGAGCGGCCTAAAAGAGGGGATAATCTGAAATGTGTAGGGGGCCTGGTCAGAAATGGCAAGCATCGAATTTTGCAAGAGAATCCTTTTGGAGTCAGGAAACGCGGGGGAACTAAAAGCCCCAAAAGAAACGAAAGAAACCCAAATATTTCTTCTCCTATGCCAAATAAAATCGAGAAACAAAAGTCCCTATTGGGCCCTATTAAACAAAATGGGGGAACACGTGACAGCAAGGAAATGAGTGGCTACTCAAACCAATTGACTCATTTTTAGCAACCGCTAAACCCGACGAAAATCGAAAAATCAAAAAATTTTTTATGAGAGAGCCACAAAATTTTATTACACAAGCCTATCCGATGTTATCCTGACGCCAATGACTTCGAACGGGGATAAATGACATCCCCTGCACTTGCCCCGGGCCAGACTCTGGGAAATTGTTCATCAAGAACTGCAGAAAACCCCCATCACGGCCTTTTCCCTCCCAAGGGGGGGAGCATGGGGACGGGGTCGTCCCACAGTTCTAAAAACAACAGCATAGCCCCCTCCACAAAGGGGGGAGTAAAGCAACAGCAAAGAATCAGACCCAAAAGCACAAATCCCATACATAAAAACTTTAAAGGGGCCTAAGAACAAAAATACCACCATCTAGAAACCCCAGTTACCAACCAGGGGAACATAGGGTTTTTTAAAAAGGTCGCTCCTTTGCTCAACTATTGGATCACTCGACAAGGCCCAAAAGCACTAGAAAAACAAAAAGAATGCAGATGTAAAAATACGACTTTTCAAAAACCCTTTGACAAATGTGACCAGGCGGGAAAGCGCACAAAACCGTGTAAAGGGAAAAACGGAAAAAACGGGGATGGGCTATAATTTCCTCACTAACAAAAAACAGGAGTTCGTCAACAGAGTAAATCCAGGCAGCTACGGTGAAAAGCTCTGTTCCACAAGGCACAGAACCTCCCCTCTTGTTCCCTCCTCATTCCCAATAGACAAGGTTTCAGCACGCACCGTGTCTTCCTTTGCAATGACCCCGAATCTGCATGACAGTGTCTTCCATTGCAGACACTGAAGGTCCCGGCGGGCATAACCCAAAACTTTTAGTGGGCTGCAAAAACAATAGAAGTTCAAGATGGAAAATTTCAATTACTCAATATGGTAAACATGAGGAAATTAAATCTCATCAGAGTACAAAAAAAATTTCTGGCCACAAAAAGCAAAAACACCAACGTCAAAGCCGGGGATGATCATGTCGGGGGATCTCCCCTTTAAGGGACCATTACATTGTATCAATCGCATCTGCTAAAAAATGACAGGAGGGAAAATGAAACCTTCAAAACTAGGGGGGCCAAGCCCAGAGACCCTTCAGGTCACTTTTCTACTGGGCTGGAATATTGCTGCCACAACAGCCCTTTCAAGGCAGGTAAAATTGCCGCCTAGAAAATGTACAGAAACTTTCAGGGCGCGCATAACGGAGAAAAAACACCTCAATTACTGGGACGCTTAAATTTTTCCAAAACCCTGTTTTTCCCGGAACGCGGGAGGGAGGATACATGATTATATACACCTAAAAATCCTGAGGACTAGTCCCAAATTTGCACATGAAATCACTCACTACAAAAGCAAAGACTTGGCAACAGCACCATCCCCCCAATGAAAAGCGGGGGTGTCACAGCATTGAACCATACAATAAGTGTCAGGGGCCCAGCGTTCACTGCCCCCCAGACACATAAGGGGGATTACCAAACAGACCCCTGGCAGTCTTCAGCTGGCACTGGAAACCCACCTAAAATCAGTTCCTGATCACCGGGCGGGGCTCATACGTTGGTTTGGTGCAGCCACACAAAGCCTTTTGATCAGTCTATCCCCCCAGGAGGCCGGGTCCAGACCGGGCCGCGGGGGCTTTTGACCCCCGGGAACTCTCTCCAGGTAAACTCCGGGTATATGTGTATCTTAATCATTTCTTTTTTGAATACATCCACAAATTTATAATTTACCACATTCCGTGAGTATTTTTTTTTGGGAAATTAAATGGGTCCAGAGCAACTTGGGGATTGACGGGAGGTACGAAGGGGATTTTTTTGGACTGGGTGTCCCCCTTTTCCTACTTGTCATATAACCTGATAAATAAAAATTATCTTTGTTATCATTTCTGTTATGTATATAAAGTTACATACAATAAACAATTTTCCACACCCCTCACTCCGGGACTAGTCTGTTGCAATTTTAACTTTTTCTAAACTGTAAATACCTTTGTAACTTGTCATGGTTGTGACCAGACACCTGAGTTCATTACCTTTGTAAATTGTAGTTCATTACCTTTGTAAATTTTGAGTTCATTACCCTTTTTAAATTGTGATTTTATTACCTTTGTAAATTGTGGTTCATTTTCCCCTAACTTGCTCACTACAAAACTTTTTGGGGTCCCCGTCCCCGGCCCAAATTTTTTACCCCTGTAAACTTTTGACTACCACCCACGGGGGGTATGGGGGCATAAAAAACATATTTAAAATAACTAACTCTAATTTCTTGACATGCTTGACCCAGGTGGGGTTTTCCCTAGTGGGGCTGTATACGCCAAATGGGCCTGACGTCACGGTGTACAGTGTTTTTTATGATTTCCTTAAATTCCCTACCAAAAGCTTTCTTGGTTTTCCGGCGCCCCTATCAGCAAAAAGTTATTTTGGGTTTATGTGGGCGGACGATTTTTTCCCCCGATTTTTTCCTTAAATGAGGTTTTATCCTTTTGGGCCCCCCCCGCCTGTACTCCTCGTGTTCTCTTTAGCTTCCCCCAAATTTCTGACTTTTCACGGGTGGGATTTTAAAACCCGAGCAAATTTCTGGATGAGGTTTGCAGCCAAAATTTTTATTCCCAAAGCGCTACCCATTTTAATTCTTGTTTTAACTTCAAAATCATCTTAAACAAGAGCCTCAAATCACCCTTGGTCAGCCTTACAATCTTTATTCCACTTCTCCTCCTTTTATTCTTGGTTATGGGTTAAAACCTTTTAAAACCAAAAAATGCAAACTACCCACCCCCTTTTTCTCTCATGTTTTACCTCTGTCAACTTATTGTAAAACTCCAGTAGGTTTGTGACAGGATTTCCCTTCCCTGAAACTGTGTTGGTTATCGTGTATAATTATTATTATTATAATCAAGGGGAAGCGCTAAACCCGGAGGATTATACAGCGCCTGGGGGGGGATGTGGAAGGCATTCAGGCTTAATTCGGGGAACTGGAGCACAGATCCAATTCCCTAAATCAAGAGCCCCTCACCAACATCAAGGATATCGTGTATAAGCTCTTTTCTTTTTAGGTGTTCCACCACTCTTCTCCTGATAAACTTCTCCATGACTTTGCATACTATACATGTCAGTGACCCTTGTCTGTAGCTTAATGCTGCCTGTCTTTCTTAAAAATTGGGACTACATTTGCTGTCTTCCACACCTCAGGTGGTTGCCCTGTTTCAATAGATATATTGAAGATTGTTGTTAGTGGTACATACAGTGCCTCTGCTTCCTCTCTCAGGACACAGAGAAATGTTTGTTCCCACTGCCTTTGAAGTACATATATAGTTCACTTAGCAGCCTCTTCACCTCCTCCTCGGTTGTGTGTAGTATGTTCAGCACTTGTTGCTGTACCCTACCATTCAGGTTTGCTGGAGTCCTTTCTGTCTCTACTGAAAATACTTTCTAACACCCTTGCGAGTTATCCGAGTCTTCAACTTCTAATTGTGACCCCTTGTTGCTGTGTCCCATCTTCGAAACATCTAGTCTCCGTCCACCTTGTCAGTTCCTCTCAGTATTTTATGTGCAATTATCAGGCCATCCACCTGCCCTCCGTCTCGTTAGGTTGTTTTCCCCTTTAACTTCTCGAAAAGACTTTGCCCATAGCTCTGGGACTAGTCTTGTTGCAAACCTTTGCACTTTCTCTAATTTCTTGATGTGCTTGACCAGATGTAGGTTCCAAATTGGTGCTGCATACTCCAATATGGACCTGATGTACACAGTGTACAGTGTCATGAATGATTCCTTACTGTTATACACATGTGCATGCATGTGCAGCTAATCACAAAAATTATCAACAGTGCACAGCAATGCAGGAAAGGAGAGAGAGAGATTGCTCTAGGCTTTTTTAGGTTGCAAGCAGCTTCAGGAACAATGCAGAGAAATGGAAAGGGATGAGAATCTCAGTAGTAGTCTAGACAGATGCAATACATCTGAGAGTTATCCCAGTTACTATTGGCTAATGACACATTTCTTTTAGGGGGTCTCTGAAGAGAAGTTATAAAGGTTTGTGGATTAATTTGAGAGGGTATGTAAAAGATGGACATTAAAAGTGAACATAGACAAGAGCAAAGTGACAAGAGCAAACAGGTCTAGGCAATGATAAATTGAATATCAAATTGGAGAGATTATGGAGGAAGTGGATGTATTTAGTGCTTTGGGGATTGGACATAACAGATGGATCTATAAAAAATGAGGTGAAACCCTAGAATAAATGGTGGAAAAAAGTTTGGGGGTGTTGAAGTATTTGTGAAAAGAAAAGTTTTTTGTATGAAAAATAAAAAAAGGAATATACAAGATTTTAATTCGGAGAACTGAGGAGGGGTTATTAAAGTGATTTGATAGTATGTAGAGATGATAAAGAGGGGTAAGTTGATGAAAAAGTATAGGTAGGGAATGGAAAAAGGAGAGGAAATGGGGTTATCCCAAGAATGACTGAAGAAAGAGGCATATGAAGCTTTTAGTTTTAGGAGCTTAAGCATTCAGCATGCTTGCACGAGCATGTTAAGAGTGTTAGAGAAGAGCAAAGGAGACAGAAAATTTTTACTGGATGTGCAGTTGGAGTGAGAGCAAGGTAGCTTTTCTGAAGAAATTCAGGGAAACTGGACTTAAGTCCCGGGGGTAGAATGGCAATGCTGCTTTCTGAAGGAGTGATGGAGATGATGCAGTTGAAGGGAAATCTGATTGTGATGTCAGTACACTTCTGGCGATTGACTGTATAGTGAATGTATTTTCTTCTTTGGACCCACCCTGCCCTGGCAGATGGCCTTTAAGCTAAAAACAAACAAAACAAAACAGATACACACACAAAAAAAAATGGGTGGTAGGAAAAGAAAAAATATTGAAGCTTTTTTATTTCTCTGAAATGAGCCCACATGATTTACACCCAAGTTGAACCCAATTATTAAAAATATATTACAGTATGTATGCATACAAGCATGTGTGTAAGCATGAAAGCAAGTACTCCCCTTTTTGTGTGATTGGAGGGGTCAAGTCTTACTGCTTGGCCTCCCCTCTGAACTTGCCACTTGCCAGACTAAATTTCTCATACCTCATGCTCCTTATTGCACCTATTCTTAAAACTATGTATACACTCCCATTTCCTGCCTCTCTTGAGATTGAAGAAGTATTTCCTGACATTCCCCACGGCTCATTAACTTTCAGCCGTGCCCCTCAAACAGCCTGTCCCTGTTTTCCCCTGTTTGTTCTTATCATGTCTTCCCTGGTCCTGTCTAGGGGCATTTAATTAAGTTTCTTCAGCCTATTTTTTTTAGCTCGTACTCCTTAGCTCACTGCATATTTCTACCTTTTCTCCAACATGCTTCTCAGGTGTGGGTTCCATGCTGGTGCTGTGTAATCCAAGATGAGCCTGAAAAACACCCAGAATGACTACCGAGATTCCCCAAGGCCACTCTTAGATTTACCAGGAGAGCACTGGAAGCAGAGGTGATTCACTTGATGTTAACCTCTGGCAATATGCTATGCACTATGATTACTTCCAGATCCTTTTAATAGGTATGCAGTGTCTGTCTCCAGAGTCTATACTCTATGTCCAGTCTTCATACACAGTATTAAAATACATATGTGGGTAGGTTGGTAGACGTAACCACCCAGGGAAGTACTACCCTCCTGCCAAGGGGTTTGTAAAATGAAAGCCTGTAATTGTTTTACATGATGGTAGGATTGCTGGTTTTTTTGTCTGTCTCATAAATATGCAAAATTACAGGTACTCTTGCTACTTCTACTTACACTTAGGTCACACTATACATACATGTACATGTTTATTTATACACACTCATCTGAGTTTTCTTAGATTTTATCTTAATAGTTCTTGTTCTTAGTACTTTTCCTTTTATATCCATGGGGAAGGGGAATAAGAATCTTTCCTCCGTAAGCCATGCGTGTTGTAAAAGTCAACTAAAATGCCGGAACAATGAGCTAGTAACCCCTTTTCCTGCAATGATAACTAAAAAGAATATGAAGAAGAAAATTGTCAAAGTGGGAAGTCTGAATGTGCGTAGATTTTGTGCGAATGTAAGAAAGAGATGATTGTGGATGTTATGAATGAGAAGAAGCTGGATGCTCTGGCTTTAAGTGAAACAAAGCTGAAGGGATGGGAGAGTTTCAGTGGAGAGAAATAAATGGGATTTTGGTCAGGGGTTTCAAACAGAGTTAGAGCTAGAGAAGGAGTAGCAATTAATGTTGAAGGATAAGCTATGGCAGGAAACGAGGGAATATAAATGAATTAATTCAAGGATTATGTGGAAGTAAAATAAAGGTTGGATGTGAAAAGTGGGTTATAGTAAGATATATGCACTGGAGAAGAGGGGGGAAGTGTAGAGGAGAGAGAGAGATTTTGGGAAATGTTGAGGGAAAACGTGGGGATTTTGAAACCCAAGTGTGAGAAGTAACTTGTGTGGGGAGTTTCAATGCTAAAGTGGTAAAAAGTTGTGGAGGGGAGTAAGAGTAAAAGGGTAAATCTGGGATGCCAGGGGTAAATGAAATGGGGGGCCTTTAAATTTAAACTATGTGTAGAAAGAAGTTTGGTAATAGTAATACATATTTTATGAAAAAGAGGATAAATAAAAATACAGGTATGATATAGCACATAGTGAAAGTAGTTTGTTAGATTATGTATTGGTGGATAAAGGTTGATGGGTAGGCTCCAGGATTGTACATGTTATAGAGGGGCAAATGATATATCGGAATTTTATTAATTTAGTGTAGCTACAGTTAGAGTAAGAGGTAGATGGGCAAGAAGAAAATGACAACAACAAGTAAGAGAGAGGTGAAAGTGTATAAACTAAAGGAGGAGGAAGTTCGGGTGAGATATAAGCAACTATTGGTAGAAAGGTGGGCTAGTGCAAGTTTTGAGTAGTGGGGGGGGGGGTGAAGTGGGTTGGAATAGTTTAAAAAATGCAGTATTAGAATGTGGGGCAGAAGTTTGTGGTTTAGGGGGGGGGTGCAGGGAAAGAGGAGTTTGGGAATAAGAAGTAAAGGGGTG
>NW_026490760.1:0-50163 GCF_026875155.1 Cherax quadricarinatus
CCTTTATTTTCCAAACCCTTTATTTTTTCTTTTGCCCCCCTCCAAATTCATCCCCCAAATCTCTGCAACTTCTCTTCAAATCCCCCAAAGGCACAGTGTCATCAGCAAAGAGCAGCTTTTTGACAACTCCCACTTTGTGTGTAATTCTTTATCTTTTAACCCCACGCCTCTTGCCAAGACCCGCATTTACTTCTCTTACAACCCCATCTATAAAATATTAAACAACCACGTGACATCACACACCTTGCCTAAGGCCTACTTTTACTGAAAATAATTTCCCTCTTTCCTACATACTCTAAACTTGACCTCCTATCCTCGTAAAAACTCTTCACTGCTTTCAGTAACCTACCTCTACACCATACACTTGCAACATCTCCCACATTGCCCTATCAACCCTGTCATACACCTTTTCCAATCCTAAATGCCACAAAGACCTCTTTGCTTATCCAAATACTTTCATTTAGTTTCACTGTAAACCCCCTTGGTCACACACCCCTACCTTTCCTAAAGCCTCCTTTTTTCATCTGCTATCCTATTCTCAGTCTTACTCTTAATTTTCAATAATATCTACCTACCTTTACCAGGTATACTTCAGCAGACTTATCCCCTATATTTTTGCATCTCTTTTATCCCTTTGCCTTTATAAAAAGGGACTATGCTGCTTTTCTGCCAATCCTAGGTCCCTTACCTTTTCCTACATTATTAAATAATTGCACCAACCACTCCAAAACTTATCCCCCCCTGCTTTTAACTTCTACTTTATCCCATTCAATCCCGGCTGCCTTACCCCCTTTCATTTTACCTAATTTGCCTCACGAACTTCCCCACACTACACTGTCATCCTCACTCCTACAAGATGTTATTCCTCCTGTCCTGTACACGAAATTCACAGCTTCCTATCTTCATCAAAAATTTAACAATTTCTCAAAATATTCCCTCCATCTTCCCAATACCTCTAACTCTCCATTTATAACTCTCCTCTAAATTTTTAATGACAAACCCATTGTCTCTGGGCTTTCTTAACTTGTTAATCTCACCCCAAAACTTTTTTTTTATTTAAACAAAATTTGTTGTAACATCTCACCCACTCTCTCATTTGCCCCTTTTTACATTGCTTCACCACTCTCTTAAACTCTCTCTTTTCTCCATATCCCTTTTCCCTCTTGATCACTTCTATTTGTAAAACTTCTCATATGCTAACTTTTTCTCCTACTACTCTCTTTACTCTTTTCCAAACGAATCGCTCCTTCCCTCCCGCACCCACTTTCCTGTAACCACAAACTTCTGCAAACACTCTAACACTACTTTTTTTAACCCTACCCCATACCTCTTCGACCCCATTCCCTATGCTCCATTAGCCCATCTACCCTCCAATAGCTGTTTATTTCTTACCCTAACTCCCTCCTCTTTTAGTTTATAACCCTTCACTCTCTCTTCCCTAGCTTCTTTTTCCCCTTGTATCCCATCTACCTTTTACTCTCAGTGTAGTACACTAAAAAAGTGATCTGATATATCTGTGGCCCCTCTATAAACATTACATCCTGAAGTCTATCAACAGTTTTTATCTGCCATACATAATCCAAAACTACTGTCATTTCGCCAACACCCATATCTTGTTACTTATTTATCCTTTTTCTTAAAATATTGTATTCCCTATAACTAAATTTCTTTCTATACAAGTTCATCAAAGGGCTCCCATTATCATTTACACCTGCACCCCAAACTTACCTCCCACAACCCTTCTAAAGTTTCTCCTACTTTAGCTTTTCAAGTTCCCCTCCCCAAAAATTACTTCTCACTTGTTAAAGCCCTACATTCATTAAATCCCCAAAATCTCTCTCTCCCCTCTACATTCCTTCTTCTCAGGTCTACACGTTTTATTATGCCCACTTTTCGCATCCAACCTTTACTTTAATCCACATAATTCTTAAATTTACACATTCATATTCTTTTTTCTCCTTCCATAACTGTCATTTAACATTACTGCTACTCCTTTGCTCTAACTCTCTCAGATACTCCAGATTTAACCCAATTTATTTCCCCCCCACTGAACTCTCCTACCCTTCACTTTGTTTCGCTTAGGCCAGGACATCAACTTCTTTTTATTCATAACATCAGCAACGTCGTTTCTTGTCATCCGCACTAATCACACATTTAAGAAACCCAGTTTTATAAAGTTTTCTTTTCTCTTTTTTAGTAAATGTCTACAGGAGAAGGGTTACTAGCCCATTCCCTCCGGCATTTTAGTCGCCTCATACGACACGATGGCTACGGAGGAAAGATTCTTTTCACTTCCCATGGCAATAGAAGAAATAAAGAAGACAAGAGCTATTTAGAAAAGGAGAAAACCTAGATGTGGTGTCCTGTGATGGGGCATGGTGCGTGTCTTTTAAGTGTGACCAAGTGTAAGTAGGATAGCAAGATATCCCTGTTTTAGCGTGTTTATGGACAGAAAAAGAACCACAAATCCTACCATCATGCAAACAGTTCGGGTTTCTGTTTCACAGTCTCGGGCAGGACGTAGTACTCCCTGGGTGGTTGCTGTTACCACCTACTACCTGAACTACGTATATTTGCCAAAACAAAGCATTCACATTGCTAAAACTCACAACTAGTATTTAGTCACTTAGCCATAATACCAACTTATCTCATAATTTTGTAACATTTTAAACCTAAGATTTAATATAAGTCTGCCCGAAATGCCTAGACATGCTAGGCGTTCTAGTGGTACACTCTGTAATTATATTTTACTAATGTAACCACACAATATCCAAATTCTGTAAACTCAGCATTGTAATACTTATAGAGAATAAAGTTTGAATTTGTCCCTAATTTTTGAGTATCTATACCTGGCTTCTCCAATGAGCATGTTGTTGAAGGCTCTTGACTCACATAATCCCCATTATGTGAGTCAAGAGCCTTCAGTGATGACATAAAATCAGTAATGATGATTGAGGTCAAGCCCCCTATCTAGGTTAGCTTACGCCATTTGGATTGCAAACAATTCAGTTTGCAGTGTAGACGCCCAGTTGTTAATTCTTATGAATAACTCAACAAATTTATTATCGTTCTTAACTAGGGAGGTGGCAACAAGAGCAGATGCAGCCCTGCCGAAGACTCCGTTTAGATCCATCAGTGTATTAACTTGTGATAACTTGTTACTCCCAGCTAGGTGAGAAATTCTTCTTGACAGTGCTCTAACAAGGTTTTAAAGAATAGATTACTAGCAATGAGCTTTCTTGGGAGGACTTGTAGGTAGTGATTTTAAAATGAAATATCTTCCATGGGGGGGTGAATGCTCTTGTTGCCTACATGATACAGTTCATGAGAGAATGATGGTGGGTAGTGCTTCTTGAAATACTTAGCTTACAACCCAAAGACCTGATTTAAATAAAATTTAAAACTGGAGATTCTAGGGTTTTTGAAGTGCTGCTTCCAAGGTAAACCATTTTAGTAGGAACTAGTTACCGGCCTCCCCCAAGACCAGTTCTTAAAAAGACTTTTCCAGGTTTTGTCCGGACTTGGGAACAATTGCAGACAATAATAACTGGGCGACTTCAATATCATTTTTCAGCAGCAACATAACGGGCTATGCAAAAGGAATAAGCAAATTCTAGGTTTAAATAGTTAAAACTCAACTAATTAATACACAAACCCGGATCAGACAGTTCTCAGCACCCAAATTTTGACCAATACTTTGTAACCGCGCTGAAACATTAGTCAGTCGGGCGCCCATTACCACAGTCTTATGATCATTCATAAATTTACTCCCACCAGGAAATCAAGGGATAAGAAGGCCTACAAGGCAATAAAATGAGGTTAACTAGAACTACAGTAAGAAACATGGAAAAATAGGCTAACAATGTGACTGGACAGAGAAAAACAATTGCACGGACGTAAACGATGTCTGGAAAAATTCAAAACAATGTTCATCCCATCTTGAGAAATTGACCATTTAAAGAGGTTAGGATTAACGAAGAATGAACCCTGGATGATACGAGATATTAGATAATAGAAATTCAGGACAGCTGCTAAAAAGTTTTAAAAGCAAACAGACAGTATACAGCACTAAATGAATTCCAAAGGGTGGGAACAGAGGGGCAGAGACTTAAAAAAGGGGAAAAGGGCATAACCCAGAAAGCTCTGGCAACAACTAAACTTTGGTATAGCATAAACCGTAGTTTAGGTCTAACATTTACTCACTTCGATAACCGGTATGCCACGAAACATCTAAGGTAAAAAATTTGCTTAATTCCTCTACACATCTGTTGCATCAACACTAGTAATAAATACCAGCTGATCAAATACCTTTAACACAGACTCTGAAATTTTCAAACATACTATACAATAAAGGGGTTACCCCAAGCAGTTGTCAACTAGTAAGTGTATCTCTGTCTTTGTGCTTTAAGAACAAAGGGCAGGTTAAACCCAACTAGAGCACTGGCCGGATAACACCCGTCTAAGTTTCTAAAAGATGGTGCTTCTGAACTGTAAATCCAATTGCTCCAAAATAAATCTATCAACACCATAATACCGTACGGATGGTCAAGGAGGCCAGAGTTTACTCCATTTCAAGAAAAATGTAGGTTGGTGTAAGCAATAGGCCTGTTAGCATACTCAGTATAACATCCAAATTCTAGAGAGGGGGGGTGTACTCTCAAGTAGTTAAGTCCCTTTAAATGACAACAACATTCTCCATAGCTATCAGTCGGGCTTTAGAAGATCTTACTCAACCGACACCTCCCTAATTAATCTGATGGATTACCTGAGAATCGAAATGTCAAAGGTATGGTAACCTTAGACCTGCAATTGTCATAGGTATTCTAGCCTTAGACCTGCAAAAGGCCTTCGATACTCTCAACCACAATATATCATGTAAGAAACTTCAAGCTATAGGTATAGGTTCTGTAGACTGGTTTAAGTCCTACCTTAGCAACATGAGACAAATTGTCAAAAACAACAAAACGGAATCAGAACCCCTGCCGATAGCATGTGGAGTTCCCCAAGGTAGTATTCTGGGTCCCTTATTATTCTTATGTTATGTCAATGACATGCCTATCAGTGTCAAGTGCAAACTCCTACTATATGCAGATGACAGTGCTCTGTTAGTGTCAGGTAAAGATCCACAAGATATAGCTAATGTTTTAACACTGGAACTGGAGTCCTGCAGCAAATGGTTAGTAGACAACAAACTATCATTACACCTAGGGAAAATGAAGCCATTCTTTGGCACGAAACATAAACTGATTGGGTAAATAATTTTAATGTCCAGTGTAATGGGGAGCCCATCACTTTGGTTTCATCAGTAAAATATCTGGGAATCCCCTTTGACCCATGCATGTCAGGAGAGTTGATAGGGAACTGTGTAGTAAAGAAAGCGAATGCCAGACTGAAGTTCCTGTATAGACAAGCACAGTGGGCTATGTACTGAGGCTCGCAGGACCCTATGTCTAGCCCTTATACAATGCCATATGGATTACATTTGCTCTTCATGGTACTCTGCCTCGACAAAAAAAAAAACTGGAAGATAGACTGCAAATCACCCAGAACAAAATCGTAAGATTCTTCCTGGGGCCCTTTGGGCCAAGAGAACATGTAGGCCAGAATGAATTACAGCAGTTGGATACACTGAATGTTGAAGACAGAGTAAAACAACTGAAGCTAAAGTATGTTCATAAAATTGCTCACAAACAATGTCCAGAATATCTTGCTGTCAATTTTGTTCAAGGTTGGGAACCAAAGCAATCATATACTAGGGGGAGAGAGCACAACTTTGTAGTACCCACAGTCAGTGGCCAGGCTTCAAACACCTTTTATTGTACAGCAATAAGGAATGGAACAGACTACCGCACATGTCAAAGCCCGTCATAGCATGAACCAGTTCAAGAAGAGTGCCAAAAAGTGTCTGATGAATGTAGCTACAGAAAGGGAGGGGAATGATTTTCTATTTTTTAGCTAACGCACGTGTAATTTTACCTTATTCCTAGTAATGAACCCGTATTGTAGATAGTCTGAAAGACCCCCGTGTAGTGATAGTCTTTTTAGTTGATAATAAGATGTTTTTCTTCATTATAATAATAAGAAAATATTATAACCTTTATATTATAATAATAAGGTAAAAAGGGCCTCAATGGAAATAAATCACTCTGTCTGACTTTTTGGGTTATCCTAGGTTCTCTAACATATGCTGCTATGTATGATAATTCTATGTAAAATGTATTTGTGTATACCTAAATAACTTACTTACTTACTTAGGGTATCAAATTTCCCTATAGCCTGTAGAGCACTAAGGGAGTCTGAGACAACCACAAAAGACACAGGCATAGATGTAATACAAATAAGTGCTGCAAGAATGGCATACAATTCAGAAAAAAAATGCTAGTCTAAGATAGTAAATGCCCTCCCACGACGCTGTCCGTAAACACTGTGCGAATCCCTACGCCCTCAGAAGATTTAGAGCCATCTGTGTACACTGCAATGGCATGAGAATGAGAGTGGAAGTGGTAAAGAAAAAGAGAGTGGGAAGCGACCGTAGGCAGTTGGGCTTTCGAGCAAGGGAGTGAGAAAGAACAGACCAGAACAGCTGGAAAATTTTCCCCGGGGGGGTAGAGAAAAGTGAGATGCTACATGAACATATAAAGGTGGTAACTGAAGGTAAGACAAGAGTGAATGTAGGCGAAGAGAGAATGGATGGAGCAAACAGGGGCGGGGAACAAATAAAGAATGTCTACTAATATCAGTGACCATTCTATAAATGGAAGGATTGCGGAGATCATGAGATCATACATAGTAGCGAAGGCAATGGTCATCACGGCGATCAGACAAGGATGGAACATTCGCTTTGCATAGAGGCTGTCACAGGGGAAGAGAGAAAAGCACCAAGGCATAAACGTAATCCCTGATGATGGATGAGGCTAAGGCTAGGGGAGAGTAGCAGGAGAGGCCACTGAATAGATCTGGTCACCATAATTGAGTTTCGATAAAATGAGAGCTGATGTAGGCAAAGGAGAGTTCGACGATCAGCTCCCCCGGAAAGATGAGCAAGGGTTTTAAAAAGGTTCAACCGGCTGTGACAAGTTGCCTTCAGAAAGGTAATGTGAGGGTTTCAGGATAACCTACAGTCAAAGAGAAAGGCCTAGAAACATGACTATCACGTCAGGGATAGTGAGCCTAGAGGTACAAAGGATGATCAGAGATGACAGAGCATCTAGTGAAAGTAATTTGGTGAGTTTTGGTAATGGAGAATTTAACCTGTCCCCTAAATAATTTGAAAGCCCATATTTTAAATTATTTTTTACGTTTACCTCCCTCACATAAATATTTCCTAATCCTTTCCTTGGCTACCACAATCCCACCAACTCACGACATCTTCCACCCCTCGAACCCATCCTCATCACTGCTTCATTGCTTAGTTAATCTTAAGTTAATTTTAAGCCTGCCCTAATGCTATGCATTCAAGTGGGTTTGGGGATGCTGCATTTAACCTGTATTCTTTTGTACTACTCTGTATCATGTTCAAAATAATAAATAAATAAATAAATAATAAAATTTCAGTAACTCTTGTAAATTTCCTCAAAGGCCTCCCACCAACCTCCACCAACACTGCTCTATGATCTGACAATGCTACTTCAACAGTTTTTTAAAGATTGCACTACAACCCGTGACAAAGATACACTCTACTAACCTCGCTGCCCTACCCTCTCCTAACAAACGTATGCTCTGTCTCCACGCTCCCCTCAAATGCATCCCATACCTGGAGTTTACCTGGAGAGAGTTCGGAGGTCAACGCCCCCCCGGCCTTGTCTGTGACCAGGCCTGCTGGTGGATCAGAGCCTGATCAACAATAACCGAAAATCCCTCATTAAATCTCTTAGGGTCACAGGGCACAAAACCTGCCCCTTTCGGTTCCACGTTGGCCCTCCTAATAACGCAATTCCCGTCACCCCCTACTATTGTCACTTCCGGTAATGCACGGAAGAAAAACAAGGTCCTCATACACCCAAAATCTGCTTCATCTGTACGTTATTCTCTGCAGGTGTGTACACACTTACAAAGGCCACATGTTTGCCCATCCCCCAACCATCCACGTCCAACACCCTTCCCCTCCCCCTCATTCTCTGCAAAGAAATGGGCTCACGTCCCTAATTAGCTACCCACCACTCCTTTCAAATGGGCAGATGGCAGGGGTTACCACCTGAAACACTGCCACCCCCAGCACCATACCTCCCTTTAAAATTATGCTCCTGAAGGAACACAACATCCACTCTAGATTTTTTCAGAAACATTCTAAACCATTCTCCCTTTACACTTTACACAAAAACCCTTAACATTTACTGTCATACACCGGAGGCCTATTAAAGTTTCCACCCCGCCTCCTCTATTCACTTTTCCCATGGCCACCAGAACTTATGGATCCACTTGTCACCTTCACTCCCCTTTTCCCCCTCTCCCCCCCTTCTTTCGTGCCTCCTGTCATGACCAAACCAAACTACCGTCACCTTCTGCCATATTTTCTTCCTAGGCCACTGCACTGGCATTAGGACATCATCTGAATCCGACGCAGCGGCCCCTTACTCGTGACAATCACATCCTCCATAGCTTGGTCTGGGGATGCCTCACAATGTACCTCAACCTCCCCTGTACACTGTTTCAATGATCCCCGGGGACAACTCTGCCACACTGTCAATCCCGTCGTCTGGATTGTTCTCCTGTTTTTGATCCCCCCAGCTGCAACCGTCATTACCACCTTCCCAGATGCAGCCGCCCCCTCAGGGTGAAAAGGTTTTCGCACCTCAGTAATTCCCCTCAATTTCCAAATTTTCTCCTGTCTTTTGCTCGTCACTAGCCCTGGAAGCGTCTCTGGGCCATTTAAACTATCGAGGGCCTCACCCTCTCCCCCAGCCTTATGGCCTCACCACTACTCACTCATAGACACCGCCCCCTTAAATCGTTGACCCCCACCTATTTCCTCTGTTGTAGAAGTGGATCCTCTGTCGTTGGGCCAGGAGCTCGTTGCCGCTTCCCACACGCCGCCGCATGTGTCATATTCCCCCACATAGTCGGCATGCGTCTTCCCCGGCAAAAACAAAACCATGCCCCTGTGTTCAAATTCCCTGTAGGTACACGTAGGACGTATGGGGTTTTGCAATGTCTTTTTAGATTAAAAGTCCCTTCGGCGACCTGCATAGGTCACCCCAACCATGCGGGGCCAAATAAACAGCCCCCCTATTTCTCAAAAACTTTTTCTATGTCTGTTTTAATCACCTCAAAGAGGACATTACGCAGTTTGTCCATTGTGATGCCTGGATACGTCGATCTTTCCACTGACATTGGGTGTTGCATAAAGATTACGCCTGAAAGGGGTTGCCCAAAAGTTCATAGACTGTTGCTGTGACATTTCACAAAAATTCTATGTGCCCCCTTTAAGTTTCCCCGGGTATAACTCTCCATCCTGAAGCCATACGTTTCAGGATCTTAGGTAGTAATCCTTGCGCTGAAACGGGTGTTATTGCCCCTCAGAGAAGCTCAATGCCGACAGTGTTGATCCTGCGTCTATGACTAAACGCCATGTTGACTGATGGGGATTCTCCTGCTTTGAGGGGCAGGGGCGCAAAGCCCCACTTACCCCCACCACAGCAGGAAAACTGGGGACGTCTGAAAAATAGATCCCTCGGCCCGAGAGGAAGAGGACAATGTTAGTGAAAATTTAACTAAACATACCTGACCTAGAGATAATTAGTTTGTGTTTTAGTGTGTAATTTTTTAAAAACATCTGTACTGTCTGGTATGTGTAAAGTACTGAGCAATTCACACTTCCACACCCGGTCACAACTGTAATGAGTTATTTGGACAAATATTGATTGTTGAGTCACACACACACACACACACACACACACACACACACACACACACACACACACACACACCACAACACACACACACACATACCACACACACACACACACACAATACTCACTCACACATACCACCAAAAAAACACACACTAACACACACAACCAACACACCAAAAAACACACACTAAGCAAACCAACCACACATGCTACACACTCATACACACACACACACCCACCACACCACACACAACACACACACCACACACACACACACACACATCCCCCATGGGTCCTTAAGGGGAAAGGGGCAGAGATGCTGTGTGTGCCTCAACCACAATCTTCAACAATCCCTTAAAAGGGCCCCAAAAATAAAACAGCTAAAGTTCCCCAATTTTGGAAAGGAAACGAAACAGGCACTAAACTACCGACCTGTGTCCTGACATGTATTGTGTGCAAAGTCATGGGGGAAATTATCAGGGGGAAAGTGGGCGAACACCTGGAAAGGAACAAGTTTTTAAAGAAAACCAGCATGGGTTCATGGAAGGCAAAACTTTTATCACAAACCTCCTGGGGTTTTATGACAAGGGAACAGAATAAGCACGAAGAGAGGGGTGGGTAGATTGCGTTTTCCTAGACTGCAGGAAGGCTTTGACACAGTTCCCCACCGAGTTAGCAGAAGTGGAGGATCACGCATTAAAAGGGAGGGCACTGCAATGGGTAAGGGGAAAACCCGACAGGGAGGCAGCAACGAGTCATGGTACTGAAGAGGGATCACGTGGGCGCGTTTCGAGGGGGTCCCACAGGGTGTTCTAGGACCAGTGCTATTTTTTATATTGTGAACTTTCAGCTAGAAAAGTCGGGGTATTTCCCCAAATGGTCTGTAATATACCACTGGGGAAAAAATACTTTGCCATTTCTTGAACATCTGAGTGTTCAAATTTGTAGCCAGTATAAACGTAAAAACCCTTCTTACAGGATTCATTCCCTTTGTAACTTGTGAGCTCTTTAACCTTTTTACCTATTCAGCTATAAAAATTTTGGGGGCCACCCCCTGGACCCATTACTACCCTGTTTCTGTAAATACCTTTGTAACTTTCATTTTGTGACCAGACCTACCGGGACTTCATTCCCGAAATTGTGAGTTCATTCCCTTTTGAACTTGCTCAGCTATCAAAATTTTGAGGGCCCAGCCCGGGCCCCCTTTATGTACCTCATAATCTTTGACTCCCCGCCCACAGGGGGGGTGGGGGCTAATAAAGATATTAAACTAAAAAAAACTGTTGTGTAACACCTGGTGAAATGTGTTTAGTCACACTTTGTAATTGCAATTATTGTATTAATGTAGATTGTGATTTAGTGTTAATATTCAACATTTTATATGTAAAAGTTCAATCGATGGGATATAATACGTCTAGCATTTTGGGTTTGGGAGAAAATAAGGGGGCACTTCCCACAAGGTTTTTTTTTTTTTTCCCCAACGGTCGCTCTTACTGCTAGAACTTTTAATTTGTTCATAAACCCTATGTCATCCCTCTAGCGCGGGAACCAATTTTGGGGCAAAAACTTTATATACTGAGTAAAAAAAAGGAGAATTATCCCACTACCTAGCAAGTTTACTCCCAGAGGGGAATCATGGGCCCTGTGTTCCGTTTTGAAAAAAAAAAAATTAAATAATTAACTTTTCGTGTCAGAGGAAAGAAAGTCCCCGATAACTTGAGAACATAGTGTATATGTATACTACAGTGGCTCTTAGTATATTGATAAAAAGGCTAAGGCATTTGAAAATGGGTAAATTTGAAAATAAATAAAAACCCCTATAGGGGGCGGGTGCCAGAAGTCGCCAGAAACTACCACGGGTCACTGTTTTTAATAATCTTCCGGGCTTCCTAGTGTATCGCAATAACTATGATCCCAATGAATAGCAGAATCAGTGTTTTTAGTAGCAACTAACCATTTATAAGGGTACTTAGGGGGGAGTGACTTTCTAGTTTATTTTTTCTTGAAATACCAGACGTATACTTGAATGTCAATTAACCTGTAGTTACCAGGGGTCGCAATATACACAACGAGAAGCAATTATTACTACAGAAAAAGCGTCTTCCTCCAAAATTTTTCACCATCAACTATAGTGAAATATAGCATTTATTGTGGGGGGACGGAAAAAAAAAAAAGAAAAGTAAAACAGCGATTGAAAACAAGGTTTAGGGGGACCGTTCGTCTTGTTGGGGCGCCCCGCAGTCACCGCTCTTCAAAACCAAGTTTTACTTTTTTATCAGTCAAATCACATATTTCCGGGTAATAATTTCCAGTAGATCTCATGTGTTTGCTCAAATCACCGACCTTGTTTTAAATAAAAAGGGCCCACTGATCAATCGTCGACTAGTCCCAACCCTTTACGGGGCCGAAACCCTTGACTGGTCCAAACCCCCGATGGTCCGAACCCTTACTGGGCCGAACCCTTGACTGGTTTCAAACGGTTTTCGTTGGACAATAAAACGACTGTAAACGGAGGGGGTTTAGGGGCCCTTTTAAACACAAACTTTAAATATATATCAGGAACGTCACGGGAAAATGTCCAAAATACAAAAACATTAAAAAAGAAAAACAAAAGAAGCTTCATTAAGGAGGTTATTAAAGAATATTCAAGAGGTTGTAGTAAATTGCAGTAAATCAACCCTTCAAAATTATGAAAACTGTGAGTATCTGTGGTCAGTCAAAAAACGGGGTTCCACATGCTAAATTTTTCTTTTTTTGGAAATTGGGGTCACGCCCCCCCGTGCAGATATCCAAAACTAGCTACAACAGTATTAAAACAGGGAATGTTTTTTGGTATGCCCAAATGAATAAAAATGTGGACTAAAAAACAAAGGGTTTTTAAAAAGGTCAGCATCAAACGCTTTCAAGAAAAAACCCGGAAACTTTTTACAACAGAGGGAAAAAAAAAATCTGGGCTGAATGGTAAAGCCCCTTTTTACTGGCCTGTAGTAAAAAACTGTAAGGCTGGAGATGAAGTCCGGAGTCAGTAAATGGGGGCTGAAGTGCTGTCCTGGGAGACAGTAATGGTGAAGCTGGAGGTGCGTCCGGGGGAAAAGTAACGGGAACTGGAGGGGTGCCTGGGAGACAGTAATGGGGAAACTGGAGAGATGTCATGGGAGAATAAAGGGGAAGCTGGAGATGCGTATGGGAGACAGTAATGGTGAAGCTGGAATTTTCCAGGTAGTCGGGGAAATTTTACGCAGGAAGGAATCATATAAAGACCCAAGGGGGCAGGAGCCAAGTAGGGAAACAAGTTTCAAGATAAGATAAAACCCAAAATTTTCAAACTGAAATACCGCAGGGAAAAAGCAAAAAAAGGACTCCACTAGCAATAGTGAGGAATATTACCAAAAACAACTGGTGGGGGCTCCCTTGTTTTTTGCTAGGGGGGGATAGAAGTAAGACAGGGAAAAATGCGCCCAAAAGGAAAACAGTCACAGAAAAACCCCAAAGGGAAATGGAAACCAAGCCTGTGCACATACTATGCACTCGGGTTTTGCTGGCATGGAAATCTGGGAAAAACAGATGGCGTGCAAATGACCACCCCGAAAAAGCCCTGCCCATATGACAACAGGAAATGCAAACTCCCTTCCTGTAAGTTTTTTTACCCTGAACTGTGTACCTCTTCAACAGGAAAGACTGTGCAAAACTTAAATTTCCAGGCAACCATCTAAAGGGGGCAAAAAGATACAAAACATCCAGCCAGGGAAAACCTGGGTACCCAGCCACTCAAAAGGGAGAGGTTTTTTAGTGCCCGGGAAAGGAAAAAAAACTGGAGGAAAGGGGAGAAATGTACACCAAATCCGTCATTCCGGATGGAAAACCCCAGTCGATGGCCTCCACTCCAAACCAACAGAAAAAATACTAATGCCGGAAAAAAAATCCCCCCCCCATACCAACAATACCCCCAGTCCATAACTTCTTCTTTCAAATATGGGTCTAAACCCAGCAACAACAACAAAAAACCTTTCATCCCTGGACTGCTTTCAGAGGGAAAAGGGAATGTTTGCGGCTTTCACTGGACCCACATAAAGGATCACTTGGGCAACGAAATATGGCCCCCGGGTTTCAACCTAACAGATGTGACAGAGTGAACAGGGAAAAGGGGGGGGGGTTTGGCCTGTACATTTAAAAATCACTTTTTTGCACAGAACTGCTAAATGCCTCAAATGTAGTGGAAGTTTTAGCAGTAAAGGTGGAGAACAAAACCTAGTCATTGTGGTAGTCTAAAGCTCCGATGCAACCCCCGCAATTCCAGGAAAGTGTTAAAAATTACCACTGCTGGAAAATCTTTCCCCTCCCGACCCAAAATCTTGCTCCCCATTTAAATTAAAGGGACCAAAAAAGGGGGAATATAGCAAATAATTTTGTTGCATTTTAAAAATACCAGGGGGCAGCTCGATAAAAAACCCCACTCACCGGCTTTTAAATCTCTGCACAAATTCAATTTAAACCCCAAATAAAAGAGCCTACTAGACTGGGGGGTAAAATAGACCCATCTTTACTAACAATGGTGATCTGATAAGAAATGTCACCATATCAAAAACAATAACTCAGATCACAACATAATTTAGGGTTTAGTCATGTATGCCGGACCCAGACCGACATAAAAGAGATTATCACGAGGGAGCATTTCACCAAATTCAATTTAAAAAAAAAAACATAAAGTGGGACCAAGTATACCAAGTCCCAAAACCATAAAGCTGGAAGATATACTAAGCAACAAGACCCCAACTTATGCCTTGAAAAGATTAACTCGGTGGACTGATGTTTTGCCAAGGCTTTTCCTTAAGAAAAAGGGGGAGTAATTTTAAAATAAAAAAGGACAGGCGCCCCCCTTTACAGGCGAGGAAAAGAATAACAGAGATTAAAAGAGGTCAATATATCTGAAATGCGTGGGGAAAAGGGACACGGGTCAGAGAAATAGCAAGCATCGAATTTTAAATTTAAAAGTCCTTTAGGGGTCCCGGAATCACGGGGAAGGAAATAAAAAACCATAAAAAAAATCCCCCCCAAAGTAAATTTTTTCTCCTATGCCAAAACAAAAAAAAGAACAAAGTCCCGTATTTGGGGCCCCCAAATTAAAAAAAGATGGGGGCCACACAGATGACAGCAAGGAAATGATGAGCTACTCAAGTCCCCAAAATGACTCAGTTTTTTTGCAACCCCTAACCAGACTGAGAGTCGAAGATCAAAATGAATTTTTTTTTGGGGAGAAACCACAAAATTTGATTAACAAAAAAGCCCATCCCAATTTTTTTCCTGGACGCCAAATTGAATTTTAAAAAGGCGATAAATGACATGCCCTGCACTCTGCCCCCGGGCCAGACTCAAAGGGAATCTGTGTTCATCAAGAACTGCAAGAAGCCCCTATCACGAGCCTTTTCCCTTCCAAAGGAGGGGGGAGTATGGACCCCGGGGGTCGCCCACAGTTACTAAAAACAACAGACATAGCTCCCCCTCCAAAAGACCAAAAGCACAAAATCCCATATCCAAAAAAACTTTGAAAGGGTCCTAAGAAGTAAGTTTACCACCCATCTAGAAAAAAAATCGTTACCAACCCCGGGCAACATGGGTTTAGAACAGGTCGCTCCTGTCCCGTTCAACTATTGGATAACCCACGACCAAGGTCCCAAAAGGGACTAGAAGACAAAAAGAATGCAGATGTAATAAAAAAAAGACTTTGAAAAAACCTTCCCAAAAAGTGTTGGGGCCAAAGGGCCCCCCCCCCCTTTAGCGCACAAAACTGCAAGCTCCAGGCGACATAAACCAAACTTTCATGGGCTGCAAAAAACAATAGAAGTTCAACGATGAGAAATTTCAATTTTCAAATTAAAAAAAAGGGAAAATTTAAACTTAAATAACAAAACCAAATTCTCAAAAATAAAACACCCAATAAAACCAAAAAAACCGGGGTTCCCTTTGGACCCAAAAAAATTTAAAAAATTCTAAAAAATTGATGAAATTTTCCCCAAAAAAAAAGGGGGGGCCCCCCCTTAATCTGGTTTTTCTATTCTGGGAAACCCAATCCCCTTTCGGGGGGTGAAAATTCCCCCCAAAAAAAAAAAGGCTTTTGGGTCGGAAGGGGGGTTTAAAAAACCCCCAATTTTGGACCAAAAACCCCAAAAATTCCCGGAAAAAAAAAAATCGAAAAACCCCTGGGTCAAACCGCCCCGAAAAAAACACCCCAAAAAAAAAAACTTGGCGCGATTTACCCCCCAAAAAAAGGGGGGAAAAAAAAAAACAAAAGGCGGGGGGAGTTAAATGTCCCAGAACCTAAGGGGGGGGAAAAAACCCCGGGTTTTAACGGGATTGGGGAAACAAAAAACAGTTTGATAGGGGTTCCAAATTGGGGCGGAAAAGAAAAAGGGGGTTTTGGGTTGAAGGAGGGGGGAAAGAGGGGGGGGGGGGGACCCCCCCCCCCCAGGAAACCCTTTTAAAACCCAATTCTTGTAAAAAAAAAAACTGATTCTGAAAACCATTGAAAATGATTTTAAACCTTCCTTCAGGTCACTTGTTCACTGGGCTGGAATATTGCTGCATACTAACACACCTTTAAAGGGGCAGGTGAAATTGCCCCCGACCTAAAAAAAGTACAGAGAATTTTTTCACGGTGCGCATGACGGAGAAAAAAAAAACACCTCAATTTTTGGGGAGCGCTTTGGGGTTTCCAAAACCCTTTTAATTCCCCGGGAAAATGAGGAGGGAGAGATACAGTTTAATACACCCTAAAAAATTTCCTTAAGGGCTAGACCAAAAACTTGCACAACGAAAACACCTCACAACGAAAAAAAAGACTTGGCAGACGATGCACCATCCCCAATGAAAAAGCAGGGTGTCACTAGCACTTTAAAGAACCTAAAATAAGTGTCGGGGGCCCCGAGACTGTTCAACTGCCTCCCAGCACACAAAAGGGGGGGTTCCAACGACCCCGGGCGTTTTTCAGCTGGCACTGGAGAAGCCCCTAAATCAGTTCCTGATCAGCCGGGCTGTGCCGTACGTTGGTTTTACGTGCACCAGCAGCAACAGCCGGTTATGGGCTCTGCCCACCAGGGGGCCCGGGGTCACAGCCCGGCCGGGGGGGCTTTGACCCCCGGGAAATCTTCCGGTAAACTCCAGGGAAAAATCCAGAGGGGGGGTCGTGTGTGCACGGAAACATAGACGACTTAACATGAAAACGCATTGGAGGGGGATTTAAACTGGGTCAAGTTCGTACAATTTTTTAAATTTAATAAAATGGTAGAATATAGTGTTTTGTCGATATAAGTAACTCCCATTGTAATCCTTATGAGAAAAAACTTTGAATTTGAATTTGAATATTTAATTTATGGGTGTGTGTTGGATGTCTTGTTGCAGTAATGTCAGGTGCAGGAGTCAATATTGAAACAGGGACTGTTTGGGTTTCTGTATATTTTTTATATATTATATTTTAAACTTATAGGGCGGGGGACATATAGTTGTGTCTTCTGGACAGCTTTGTACGTTTTCTGTATGGTTTCATTTTTTATGTTATGTACCCTTTTTGTGTAGATCTGTATTAATGATTAAATAAAAAAAAAAATATTCCTTTTACAACTATGTATAAGTTCAAATGAACTATATGAATAAAATAGAATATGAGGGGGCTGGTCGCCCCCGATGAAAAAAATTATACAATTTTTTGTTAAAGAAAAACAGTTTTTTTCTGAAACCTCTGGTAGCACACAAAAAAAGAATACATAAAACGGGAAACAATAAGAAAAACATCACATTGTATGAAAACAGCTCCTCCAAAATCCGACACGGCACAACGTGTGGCGGGCTACCTGCGGGATTTTCAAGGCTAGCTCCTGATCCAAGGAGCTGACTAGGACACGGACTGAGGAGGACTTGTGTGAAATGCCTTGAGAAGGATTCCAGGAGCAGTGGGAGGACATTCTAGTGCAATTATTTCAGCATAAAATCGTGGAAGTGTTGTGCAGTTGTGAGAGTTGGGTGTGGTGAGAGTACCCCTGGTTGTGAGAGTTGGGTGTTGGTGAGAGGTACCCAGGTTGTGAGGAGTTGGGTGTGGTGAGAGTACCCAGTTTGTGAGAGTTGGGTGTGGTGGAGGAGTACCAGGTTGTGAGGTTGGGTGTGGTGACAGTACCCAGGTTGTGAGCGTTGGGTGTGGTGAGAGTACCCAGGTTGTGAGAGTTGGGTGTGGTGAGAGTACCCAGGTTGTGAGAGTTGGGTGTGGTGAGAGTACCCAGGTTGTGAGAGGTTGGGTGTGGTGAGAGTACCCCAAGTTGTGAGAGTTGGGTGGTGGTGAGAGTACCAGGTTAGTGAGAATTGGGTGTGTGAGAGTACCCAGGTTGTGAGAGTGGGTGTGGGTGAGAGTCCCAGGTTGTGAGAGTTGGGTGTGGTGAGAGTACCCAGGTTGTGAGAGTTTGGTGTGGTGAGAGTACCCAGGTTGTGAGAGTTGGGTGTGGTGAGAGTACCCAGGTGTGAGAGTTGGGTGATGGTGAGAGTACCCAGGTTGTGAGAGTTGGGTGTGGTGAGAGTACCCAGTTTGTGAGGAGTTTGGGTGTGGTGAGAGTACCAGGTTGTGAGAGTTGGGTGTGGTGAGAGTCCAGGTTGTGAGAGTTTTGGTGTGGTGAGAGTACCCAGGTTGTGAGAAGTTGGGAGTGGTGAGAGTCCCAGGTTGTGAGAGTTGGGTGTGTGAGAGTTCCCGGTTGTGAGAGTTGGGTGTGGTGAGAGTACCCAGGTTGTGAGAGTTGGGAGTGTGAGAGTACCCTGTTGTGAGAAGTTTGGTGTGGTGAGAGTACCCAGGTTGTGAGAGTTGGGTGTGGTGAGAGTACCCAGGTTGTGAGAGTTGGGTGTGGTGAGAGTACCCAGGTTGTGAGAGTTGGGTGTGGTGAGAGTACCCAGGTTGCGACCAGGCACTGCCTCCCCCCCACGCTGCCAGGGGGAGGGGATGGGTGTGTGGGTGTTTACCTGGAGTTTACCTGGAGAGAGTTTCGGGGGTCAAAACGCCCCCGCGGCCCGGTCTGTGACCAGGCCTCCTGGTGGATCAGTGCCTGATCAACCAGGCTGTTGCTGCTGGCTGCACGCAAACCAACGTATGAGCCACAGCCCGGCTGATCAGGAACTGACTTTAGGTGCTTGTCCAGTGCCAGCTTTAAGACTGCCAGGGGTTCTCGTTGGTAATCCCCATATGTGTGCTGGGAGGCCAGTTGTTATTGAAGTTGAACAGTCTAGGGCCCCTTACACTTATTTTTGGTATCCTAACGTGCTAGTTTGACACCCCCTGCTTTTCATTGGGGGGATGGTGCATCGTTGCCAAGTCTTTTGCTTTGTAGTGAGGTGATTCTCGTGTGCATGTTCGGTTCTACTAGTCCCTCTAGGATTTTCCAGGGTGTATATAATCATGTATCTCTCCCTCCTGCGTTCCAGGGAATACAGGTTTAGAAACCTCAAGCGCTCCAGTAATTGAAAGGTGATTTATCTCCGTTAGAATGGCGCGCCGTGAAAGTTCTCTGTACATTTTTAGGTCGGCAATTTCACTGCCTTGAAAGTGTGTGTTAGAGTGCAGCAATCTTCCAGCCTAGATAGATACAAGTGACATGAAAGAGTGTATCATGGCTTGGGCCTCCCTTAGTTTTGACGGAAAATGCAAACTCCCTTCCCTGTAAGCTTTGTCACTGAACTGTGTACCTCTTCAGTACAGGAAAGGACTGTGCTATAATTAAATTGCCAGGCATACCATCTAAAAGGGGACAAAAGATACCAAACATCCAGGCCATGGAAACCTGGGTAGCACAGCCACTCAAGAAGGGAGGGTTTTTAGTGCAGAGGAAAAAAAATGGCAGGAAATGGCAGAAACGTACACCAATCAGTCATCTGGAGTGGCTAATGATTCACACCACCGGATTCTCCCCCCCCCCCCCCCCCCCCCCCCATTTTAATCATGTTTTAACCTCGTGTCAGGACTGGGGTTAATAATCTCAGGGGATAAAACCAAAGATACTCAAACAGGGTCCTCCTCGGCAAGAGAGGCACAGTCGTCAGATCCAGTTGCATGATGGTCTCTTCTAGAATATGTAAGCAGATGCAGGTTTCAGGCTTTGGGTTCCACTACTTGGACCTGTTGTAACGAGTCTTGTCGCCAATCAAGAAAGGCTGAGGAGCACCTTAGAGGTTGTGGCAGGTTTCATCCCAGGTTGGTGCTAATGTTAAATTTGTGAAAATGATGTATCTTGCTTATATTAGATATTGGTGGAATTATGCAGCGCCACTATGGCACTCGTGTCTGACTGGAAGCTTGGGAGGGCTGGAAAAACTGGCAAAACGAAGCAAATGAGGATCATCCAGGATGCCCTCGTACGCTAAAATTTAAATATGCGGAAAGAAACTTATATTCCATGTATTAGAGATCGTGTTACTGAAAGAAAATATCCTTATTGGGGTCCAATATGCTTAGGCTAGCCATTCATACCCTGCACAGAAAGCCCTCCAAACTTTCCTCAGACACTGGTGACACCCTTCCAGATGGATCGAAAAAACTGGAACCGACCTCCGCATGAACCAGCTACATGATCTATATCAAGTTGGACAACAGAGACATTTCCCTTGCCCCATGGGATATTACCCCATTCCAAACTACCATTTCCTCATTTCCCCCAAAATCTTCTTAACTCCCCCCACAACCCCCCCCAAGCTTCATCTTGAAGCCAAAATGATGCCTTAAGCTGATGATAAACATAGCACACAGGAACAATCTTTCACCAAATTATTTACGTCGATGGTTCTGTTCACCAGTCCACGTGCAGTGGTGTGCCGCTGTTGTTCACACAGAGTGATGGCTCTCATAAAGGAAATTGGAGCACGCATCAATAACTGGGCCTCTCACTTCCAAAACAGAAACTGTTTGCCCAAACTTCTTGCATCAATAGTGTCCATGTATATAAGGTGACACTGTAATTGTTAACTGATTCTCTGTCATCCATAAATGCTCTCAACTCATTAAGTATAAATTGTGGAATGCTTGTGTCAGAAGCCACGGACCATATGATTATGGTAAGATTGTGGACAGTGGAGTCAGAGTGCACATGCTGTGGATTTCCATCTCACATTGGTCTCAGATTGCATGATAGAATGAAAATTGGCTAAATGCTGTATGCTTTCAAAGAGGAGTAGATTACAATCTTGGCTTGTCAGTAGTAGTTTGAGAACAATAATACGAAAGAACTTCAGCTGAATTTTATGGGATTAAGGCTCAGGAAGATTGACACAGTGAGTCCATTTATCATTCCATTCTACATGCGGAGGAGCCACATGTCTATGGTGCATCACCATATAAGCATACTCTTGGGATGTTCACTACCGCCCGGCTCCGGCTGGGTTACAAGTATCTTTGGCAGGTTGAATCACCACCACCAGATGTAGGAACCAACGAATGTAACTTTGCCCGATGGGACTATTGTCACACTTGCGTCATTATGTTTATGGAGTGTGATAAAATTAATGAATTAGAAAACAATCACTCAGAAGTGTTCAAGAAATGGCTAAGTATTTTATCCACGTGGTATATTGCAGGACCATTCTGAGACAATACCTGCTTTGCTAGCTGTAAATAAAGCATTACCACATGTGTGCATGTGTGTGAGTGTGTGTGTGTGTGTACTCCACCTAGCTTGAGGTTGAGGTTGCGGGGTCGAGTTCCGAGCTCCTGGCCCCGCGTGTGTGTGTGTGTGTGTGTGTGTGGGTGTCGTGTGAGGGTGTGTGGGTGTGTGTGAGGGTGTGTGTGTGTGTGTGTGTGTCGTGTGTGCGCGTGCGTGTGTGTGGTGTGTGTGAGGGTGTCGTGTGGGGTGTGTGTGAGTGTGTGTGTGTTGTGTGTGAGTTGCGTGTTTGTGTGTGTGTGTGCGTGTGTGAGGTGTGTGTGTGCGTGTGTGGGGTGTGTGTGTGTGCGTGTGTGGGTGTGTGTGTGTCGTGTGTGGGTGTGTGTGTGTGGGTGTGTGTGTCTGTGTGGGTGTGTGTGAGGGTGTGTGTGTGGTGTGTGTGTGAGGGTGTGTGTTGTGTGGGTGTTGGGGTGTGGGGTGTGTGTGTGTGGAGTGTGCGTCCTTTGTGTGTATTGATATTTTTGTACGCTCGTTGGGCACATGTCGTGCGTGCGCCCTCAGTGTGTGTATGTCGCGCGCGCACTAGTGTGGGGTGTATGATCCACTTAATATTTGTATTTTATAATCATTTCAAATGTGAACACAGGTGTGGGACGTTTCAGTGGTTCATTATTTGTAATTTGTTCATGACTGTAACCTTGTATAGATTGAAGCTGATTCATTACCTCTGTAACTTGCCATGATTAGTGACCAGATTACTGGTGTTCATTGCCTTGTAACTAGTTTCAGCTATCATACTTTGGTGTCCAAGTCACTGGACCCATTATGTACCTTGTAATCTTTTGACTACGCCCACAGGAGGGTATGGGGTGCATAAATGATATTAAACTAAAGTGTGTGTGGTTTTTGTGTCGGTGTGTGTGTTGTGTGTGTGTGTGAGTGTGTGTGTGTGTGTGTGTGTGTGTGTGTGTGTGTGTGTGTGTGTGTGTGTGTGGTGTGTGGTGTGTGTGACTCAACAATCAATATTTTCACAATAACTCATTACAGTTGTGACCGGGTGTGGAAGTGTGAATTGCTCATTACTCTATAATTTTCATGACTTTAGCCAAAGTATAAACGTAAGTAACCATTTCTACAGAATTCATTACTTTTGTAAACTTGTGAGCTCATTACCTTTGGGATCGGATAGTTCAGCTATCAAACACTTTGGGGGCCCGTCCTGGACCATACGACTCTGTAAATCTGTAAATACCTATGTAAATTGTCATGATTGTGACCAGACTTACCTGGAGTTCATTACCTTTGTAAATTGTGAGTTCATTACCTTTGTAAATTGTGAGTTCATTACCTTTGTAAATTGGAGTTTCATTACTCTGTTAACTTGCTCAGCTATTCAAAAACTTTGGAGTTTCCAGTCCCTGGACCAATTATGTACCTCTGTAATCTTTTGACTACCGCCCACAGGATGGGTATGGGGTGCATAATAAACATATTAAACTAACTAACTAACTCCTGGAGTGGAACCACAGTCGATGGCCTCCACTCCAAACCAACAGATACAGATACTAATGCCGGAAAAAAAATCCCCCCCCAGTACCAACAATACCACCAGTCCGATAACATTCTTCTTTGCAAATATACAGGGTCTAAAGCCAGCAACAAACAACAAAATACCTTTCATCCGTGGACTGCTCGCAGAGGCAAAGGCAATGTTCGCGGCTTTCACTGAGACCCACATAAAGGATCACTTGGACAACGAAATATGGATCCCAGGTTACAACCTATACAGATGTGACAGAGTGAACAGGCAAAAGGGGGGGGTTGGCGTAATGCAGAGTACTTGTTTGACAGAATGCTAAATGCCTCAATGATGTAGTGGAAGATTTAGCAGTAAAGGTCGAGCCCCAAACCTAGTTCTTGTGGTGATAGTCTACAGCTCCGGATGCACACATCCCAGCAAATCCAGGAACAGCTGTTAAAAATTGACCAACTGTCTGGAAAACCTTCCAGCTCCTGCAACCAAAAAACATCTTGCTCCTGGGGGATTTCACTTAAGGCACTAATGGAGGAAATATAGCAATAATATTGTTGCAGTAATAACACCAGGAGGAGCTCTGATGGAATAATCACACTCACTGGCTTTAAAATCTCTGCACAAAATTCAATTTTAAACCAGCAAATAATAGAGCTACTAGACTGGGAGAATACACTATGACCTCATCTTCACTAAACAAATGATGATCTGATAAGAAATGGTACCATTATCAAAAACAATATACTCAGATCACAACATAATTGAGTTCAGTCATGTATGCGCGGAGGCCCCAGACCGACATAATGAGATTAGTCCGAGGGAGCATTCACAAATTTCCAACTTCAATAACAAAACATAAAGTGGGACCAAGTAAACCAAGTCCTAACCGATATAAGCTGGAAAATATACTAAGAACACAGACCCCAAACTTATGCCTAGAAACAGATTAACTCGGTGGCACCTCGATGTATGCACAAGGCTTATTCCTCTAAGGAAAAGGAGGGAGTAGATGTAAACAGAAAGAGACAGGCGCCCCTTTACAGGCGACGGAAAAGAATAACAGAGCGGGCTAAAGAGGTCAATATATCTGAAATGCGTAGGGAGACACTGGTCAGAGAATAGGCAAGGGGGGGGGCATGAACTTAAGCTAAAGAATCCTTTAGGAGTCAGAGAATCGCGGGAAGACTAAAAGCCATAAATGAAATCGAAAGAAAACCCAAAGTATTTCTTTCCTATGCCAAATCAAAAATCGAGAACAACGTCCAGTATTGGGCCCCTACTTCATACAAGATGTGTCCTACACGGATGACAGCAAGGAAAATGAGTGAACTACTCAAGTCACAATATGACCAGTTTTTAGCAAGCCGCTAACCAGACTGAGAGTCGAAGATCAAATGAATTTATGAGAGAGCCACCAAAAATTTGTGAAACACAAGCCTATCCGTGTTATTCTGACGCAGAGACTTCGAACAGGGACGATAAATGACATGCCCATGCACTCTGCCCAGGGCCAGACTATGGAACTCTGTGTCATCAAGAACTGCAAGAAGGCCCCTATCACGAGCCTTTTCATCCTATGGAGAGGGAGCATTGGACACGGGGGGTGTCCCACAGTTACTAAAAACAACAGACATAGCCCCACTCCACAAAAGGGGGCAGTATAAGCATCAGCAAAGAACTACATGACCACATAGCACTAACATCCCATTCATAAATAATCTTTGAAAGGGTCCTAAGGAAGCAAAGATCACCACCCATCATAGAAAAAACCCATCCAGTTACACAACCCAGGGCACATGGGTTTAGAACCACCGGTCCCCGCTACCTTGTCTGTCTCAACTTTGGATCACTACGTCAAGGTCCGAAATGCACTAGCAAGCAAAAGAATGCAGATGTATATATTACAGACTTTTCAAAAGCCTTCGACAAGTGTGGACCCATGGCGTAATGCAAACAAATGCGTGCTAAAGGAATACAGGAAATAGTCGGTCGATGAGATCTATAATTTCCTCACTAACAGAACACAGAGAGTAGTCCGTCAACAGAGTAAAGTCCGAGGCAGCTTAACGGTTAAAGAAACTTGTTCCAGAAGGCTCAGTACTCGCTCCCATCTTGTTCCTCATCCTCATATCCGACAGACAAGATGTCAGCGACAAGCACCGTGTCTTCCTTTGCAGATGACACCGAATCTGCATGACAGTTCTTCCATTGCAGCACTGCAAAGTCCAGGAGGGACATCACCAAATCTTTCAGTGGGCTGCAGAAAACAATATGAAGTTCAATGATGAGAAATTTCAATTACTCCAGATATGGTTAAACTGAGGAAATTAAATCTTCATCATGAGTACAAAACAAATTTTGCCACAAAATAGAGCGAAACACCAACGTCAAAGACCTGGGGAGTGAATCATGTCGGAGGATCTCACCTTCAAGGACCCATAACATTGTATCAATCGCATCTGCTAGAAAAATGACAGGATGGATTATTGAGAAACCTTCAAAACTAGGGAGGCCAAGCCCTGATGGACCACTTTCAGGTCACTTGTTTATCTGGCTGGATATTGCTGCTCACTAACAGCACCTTTCAAGGCAGGTGAATTGGCCCGCCTAGAAAATGTACAGAGAAACTTTCACGGCGCGCATAACGGAGATAAAACACCTCAATTATTGGGAGCGCTTGAGGTTCCTAAACCTGTATTCCCTGGAACACAGGAGGGAGAGATACATGATTTATATACACTGGAAAATCCTAGAGGACTAGTACCGAACTTTGCACACGAGAATCACTCACTACGAAAGACAAAAGACTTGGCAGACGATGCACCATCCCCAATGAAAATAGCAGGGGTGTCACCTAGCACGTTAAGAGACCATACAATAAGTGTCAGGGGCCCGAGATTGTTCAATACTGCTCCAGCACACATAAAGGGGGATTACCAACAGACACTGGCAGTCTTAAAAGGGGCACTGGACAAGCACCCTAAAGGTCAGTTCCGGATCCAGCCGGCTGTGGCTGTACGTTGGTTTGCGTGCAGCAGCAGCAACAGCCTGGTTGATCAGGCTCTGATTCACCAGGAGGCCTGGTCACAGACCGGGCCGCGGGGGCGTTGACCCCCGGAACTCTCTCCAGGTAAACTCCAGGTATCCATCCTGTCATTTTTCTAGCAGATGCGATTGATACAATGTTATGGTCCTTGAAGGTGAGATCCTCCGACATAATCACTCCCAGGTCTTTGACGTTGGTGTTTCGCTCTATTTTGTGGCCAGAATTTGTTTTGTACTCTGATGAAGATTTAATTTCCTCATGTTTACCATATCTGAGTAATTGAAATTTCTCATCGTTGAACTTCATATTGTTTTCTGCAGCCCACTGAAAGATTTGGTTGATGTCCGCCTGGAGCCTTGCCCCGGAGGGTTAGCCACCCAGGATAACCCAAGAAAGTCAGTGCGTCATCGAGGACTGTCTAACTTATTTCCATTGGGGTCCTTAATCTTGTCCCCCAGGATGCGACCCACACCAGTCGACTAACACCCAGGTACCTATTTGCTGCTAGGTGAACAGGACAATAGGTGTAAGGAAACGTGTCGAAATGTTTCCACCCGCTGGGAATCGAACCCGGGCCCTCCGTGTGTGAAGCGGGAGTCTTTTAGCCACGAAGGCCAAAACATTGTTGGTTTTGGCGAGCCACATGCCCATTCTTTCATGATGTGCATTGGTAAGCGAATGAATTGTGTTGTTTGTTGTAGGCAGGCAGTGATAAACAACAGTGTCACAGTCAGTCTGTAGGGAAGTCCCCTCACCTCCCGACTTGCCCCGTACTCACCTATTGTACTCACTAATTGTGGTAGCAGGGGTCGAGACTCAGCTCCTGGCCCCGCCTCTTCACTGTTCGCTACTAGGTTCCTCTCCCTCTCTGCTTCCTGAGCTTTGTCATACCTCTTCTTCAAAACGATGTATGGTTCCTGCCTCCACTATTCACTTGTAGGTATTCCACTTATGACGAATCTATGACTGAAGAAATACTTCCTAACGTCCCCTGTGAACTTGTCTGGTCTTCAGCTTCCAGTTTTGACCCCTGTTTCTGTGTCCCCTCTTTGGAAAACCCTATCTCTGTCACCTTGTCTATTCCCCGCTATGTCGTTATCATGTCTCCCCTGACCCTTCTGTCCTCCAGTGTCGATCAGTCGATTACCTCAACCTTCCCTCGTATGACATTCCCTGAGCTCTGGCGACTAGCCCTGTGCAAACCCTTTGTCACTTTCTCTAACTTCTTGACGTGCTTGACCAGGTGTGGGTTCCAGACTGGTGCTGCATACTCCAGTATGGGCCTAACATACACAGTGTACAGTGTCTTGAACGATTCCTTATTAAGGTATCGGAACGCTATTCTCAGTTTTGCCAGGCGCCCGTGTGCTGCAGCAGTTATTTGGTTGATGTGTGCCTCCAGTGATGTGCTCGGTGTTATGGGCACCCCAAGGCCTTTCTCCCTGAGTGAGGTCTGTAGTCTTTGTCTACCTAGCCTATACTCTGTCTGCAGTCCTTGCCCCTGATAGTGCTGTCCTGGGAGACAGTAATGGTGAAGCTGGAGGTGCTGTCCTGGGAGACAGTAATGGTGAAGCTGGAGGTGCTGTCCTGGGAGACAGTAATGGTGAAGCTGGAGATGCTGTCCTTGGAGACAGTAATGGGGAAGCTGGAGATGCTGTCCTGGGAGACAGTAATGGTGAAGCTGGAGATTTTGTCCAGGTAGTCGGGAATTATACGCAGGAAGGAATACATACAAATGACCTCATAGGGGGCAGGAGACATAGTAGGGAAACAAGTGTAGTCAAAGATAAGATAAAACCAATATTACAAACTAGAAATACCGCGGAAGTAGCAAACAAGAGGACTCCACTAGCAATAGTGAGGATATATTACAAAAACAACTGATGGGAGCTCCATTGTGGTGCTAGGGAGGATAGAGTAGATTTAGAAAGTAAGACGGGAAACATGCCACAACAGGGATACAGTCACAGAAAACCCAAGGCCAACGGAAAACCAGCCTTGCAACATACTATGCACTCTGGTATCTGCTGGCATGGGAAATCTGGAAAAACACAGTTGGACGTGCCAAACTCTGACCACCTAGAAAATGCCAATGCCATATGTCAACAGGAAAATGCCCCAAACTCCCTTCTGTAAGCTTTTTCACCCGACTGTGTAACCTCTTCAGTACGGAAAGACTGTTCTATAACTATTGTAATTGCCAGGCATACCATCTTAAGGGGACAAAAAAGATACAAACATCCAGGCATGGGAAAACCTGGGTAGCCCCAGCCACTTCAAGAGGAGAGGTTTTTAGTGCCAGGAAGGAAAAAAAACTGGCAGGAAATGGCAGAATCGTACAATCCAGTCATTCCTGGAGTGGAACCACAGTCGATGGCCTCCACTCCAAACCACAGATACCAGGAGACTAATGCCGGAAAACAAATCCCCCCCCAGTACCAACAATACCACCAGTCGATACATTCTTCTTTGCAATATACAAGGGTCTAAGCAGCAACAAACAACAAAATTACACTTTCATCCGTGGACTGCTTGCAGAGGCAAAGGCAATGTCGCGGCTTTCACTGAGACCCACATAAAGGATACTTGGACAACGATGAAAATAATGGTTCCCAGGTTACAATATACTGATGTGACAGAGTGAACAACAAAGGCAAAGGGGGGGGGGGGTTGGCCTGTACATTTGCGAGTCACTGTTTGCACAGAACTGCTAAATGCCTCAAATGATGTAGTGAAGTTTTAGCAGTTAAAGGTCGAGAACCAAACCTAGTCATTGTGGTAGTCTACAAGCTCGGATGCAACATCCCCAAGCAATTCCGGGACACAGCTGTTAAAAATTGACAATGTCTGGACAATCTTCCAGCTCTGCACCCAAAACATCTAGCTCCTGGGGGATTTCAACTTAAAGGCACCAAAATGGAGGAATATAGCAAATAATATTGTTGGCCAGTAATAAACAGGAGGCAGATTGATGGAAACTCACACTCACTCGAGCTTTTTAAATCTCTCACAAAATTCATTTAAACCAGCAATATAGAGCCTACGGACTGGAGATACACTAGACCTCATTTCACTAACAATGATGGTCTGATAAGAAAGTCACATATCAAAAACAAATATATTCAGTCACAAATAATTGAGTTCGACATCCCCCCAGGTATGCGCGGAGCCCCAGACCGACAAAAATGAGAAATGTCACGAGGAGCATTCAACTAATTCAACATTCAATAACAAAAACATACAGTGGGACCAGTAAAACCAAGTCTTAACGATATAGCTGGCGAAGATATACTAAGCAACACAGACCCCAACTTATGCCTAGAAACAGATTACTCGGTGGGCACTCGATGTATGCACAAGGCTTATTCCTCTAAGAAAAAGGAGGAGTAGATGTAAAATAGAAGAGACACGCACTCCCTTTACAGGCGTGGAAAAGAATAACTGAAGCGGGGGGGGAGCCTAAAAGAGGTCTATATATCTGAAATGCGTAGGGGGTACACTGGTCAGGAGAAATAGCAGATCGAACTTAAGCTAAAAAGAATCCTTTAGGGATTTTCAGGAATCGCGGGAAGAACTTAAAAGCCATAACATGAAATCGAAAAGAACCAAAGTATTTTTATCCTATGCCAAATCAAAATCGAGAACAACGTCCAGTATTGGGCCCCTACTTAAACAAGATGGGTCCTACACAGATGACAGCAAGGAAATGAGTGAGCTACTTCAGTCCCAATATGACTCAGTTTTTAGCAGCCGCTAACCAGACTGAGTAGGCGAAGATCAAAATGAATTTTTTTATGAGAGAGCACAAAATTTGAATAAACACAAGCCCATCGATCGTTATCCTGATGCCAAATGACTTCGAACAGGCGATAAAATGACATGCCAGCCTCTGCCCCCCAGGGCTGCACATGCCACTGATGTTATCAAGAACTGCAAGAAGCCACTACACGAGCTTTTCCATCCTATGGAGAGGGAGCATGGACACGGGGGTCGTCCCACAGTTACTAAAAAACAACAGACATAGCCCCACTCTACAAGGGGGGCAGTAAAGCAACAGCAAAGAACTACAGACCAATGGGCACTAACATCCCATATCATAAAATCTTTGAAAGGGTTCCTAAGAAGCAAGATCACACCCATCTAGAAACCCATTCAGTTACACAACCCAGGGCAAATGGGTGTAGAAAGGTCGCTCATGCTGTCTCAAACTATTGGATCACTACGACAAGGTCCTAAATGCACTAGAGAAAAAAGAATGCAGTGTAATTATACAGACTTTGCAAAAGCTTCGACAAGTTTGTGGACCATTGGTGTAAATAGCGCACAAATGCGTGCTAAAGGAATAAACAGAAAAGTCGGTCGATGGATCTATAATTCCTCACAAAAACAGAACCCAGAGAGTAGTCGTCAACAGAGTAAAGTCCGAGGGCAGCTACGGTGAAAGCTTGTTCCAAAGGCACAGTATCGCTCCCATCTTGTTCATCATCCTCATATCCGACATAGACAGGATGTTTCTCAAACCACCAGCACCGTGTCTTCCTTTGCAGATGACACCCGAATCTGCAAGAACAGTGTCTTCCATTGCAGAACACTGTAAAGCTCCAGGCGGACATGTCAACAAATCTTTCAGGGGCTGCAGACAACAATATGAAGTTCAACGATGAGAAATTTCAATTACTCAGTATATGTAAACATGAGGAACAATTAAATCTTCATCTGAGTACAAAACAATTCTGGCCACAAAATAGAGGGAAACACAACGTCAAGACCTGGGAGTGGATCATGGTCGGAGATCTCACCTTCAAGGACCATAACATTGTATCAATCGCATCTGCTAGAAAAATGACAGGATGGATAATGAGAACCTTCAAAACTAGGGAGCCAAGTCCCTTGATGGAAATGTTCAAGTCACTGTTTTCAGGCGGAATATTGCTGCAATAACAAGCACCGTAAGGTTGGGTGAAATTTCCAAATAGAAAATCTGTGGTACAGAAACACACGGCGCGATAACGGAGATAAAACTCTCAATTACTGAGAAAACGCTGGAAGTTCCTAAACTGGAATCCATGAAATGCAGAGGGAAGATACTGTCATATACTGGAATCCTGAGGGCTAGTAACGAACTTGCAGACGAAATCACTCACTAGTAAGCAAAATGTGGGGCAGACGATGCACCTGTCCCCAAGAAAAGAGGGTGTGCAACTAGCACGGTTAAGAGACATACAATAGTGTCAAGGGCCGAGGTGTGTTTCCCGCCAGCACACATAAGGTGGATCCAGAGACCCTGGCAGACTAAGCGGAACTGGACAAGCACCTAGTCAGTTACTGATCGGGAAGCTGGGTCGTACGTTGGTTTGCGGCAATCTCGCAACAGGTACATATCAGCCTGACTCAACAGGGGGCCGGTCAAGACGGGAAAGGGAGCGTTGCCCGAATAAGATTAAACAAATTCGGAAACACAAGTGCAATGGTTAAATATGAGACTCGTTCTGTAATCAATCATCTACAAAAACAAGAGTGAGTAAATTTTTTGGTATAGGAGGAAGAATAAGAATGGAGGAACACTGCAAAGGCCTACTGCCGAGGAAGGTCCTTATCAAATGGCTACTAACCAAAACTCCCAAAATAACCCGTCCCACTCTGAATTTGGCAGTCCCTTTAAAACACAAGGTGCCAGCAACTATCACCCACTGGAAAACCATCCCGCATCTACAACCCGGTAAAAACTCCCTTACTTACCTATTTTTTCCCTTCTAACTCTAAATTTATACACTAAACCTTATCTGGTTCGACACCCGTATCTATTAAAGGCCCTAATACAAAACATCCACTTAAGGAACCTGGGTGACTATTGCAATGCAAGAAAAAGGCACAATTTATGCCGAAGAAAAAAAATGCGAAAGGAGAAATCTACACAATTCGGTTCTGGATTGGAAAGTCCAAGCCTTGCGACCAAACCAACAGATTACTGTCTCCTAATTGTATTGTTTATTGCAATTTTATCATTTTATCAAGCAATGAACTCCTAAAATTATTTGTACAAAAATTACAGGGTTTACATATACCAGACAACAAAATAGTGTAACTGCATCCTTCAGGCTGGTGAAAATGCAATCTTGAATGTACAGAGAACATTCAGGCGCATAACGGAAAGAAAAATCCAGTTACAACGTTTTAGGCTGAACCGGTATCCGGATGCAGGCGGGGGGAGGGTACATTGATTATACACCTGGTTTGCACAGGGACTAGTGCCAACTTTCCACAAAATCACTAATTAGCAGAAAGGCGGAGAACCATCCCCAAGTAAAGGGGTAGTCACTAGCACGTAGAGCCACACAGAAATTTCAGGGCCAAAAATTGACCAACTTGCCTTCCAGCTACATATGGGGAACCAAACTTGCCCTGGCGGGTCTTCACTAGGCTAAGGGACAAGCAAATAAGTCGGTTCTGAACACCGGCTGGGCAGTTGGTTTGTGAACCACAGCACAACGAGCCTTGATTGATCTGGCTACATGATCCAACAAAGCTAATATAGGCTAGGGCCGCGGGGAGTTACCCAGAACTCTCTTCAGGTAACTCAGGTGATTTAAAACAATTGCCTACCTTCAAACCCCCTACCTCATCCATAAATAATTGGAGTAATTCAATGATGCGTGGCGCTATAAATATATCACAAAAAGCATTTTCAAACCAGCCCTTTTAAAACAAATACGTAAAGTGGGAGAAAGCTAACTCCATCATATAATATTAAGCTGGAAAAAGTAGCGCTAACCACAAGGCCACACACTTATGCGGTAGGGAAGAAGCGTGGCTATCTGGATGGCAATGAGGAGAGTGATTCTTACAGAAAAAGCGGGGAGGGTATAGTAGGGTAAGGGTGCTTAAGGAGAATGAAGTAGAAAGGGGTGAAGGTATCAGAATTGTGAAGTCAGTTGTTGCAAAAGTCAATGAGAGAGTCTGGATGAAAGATGGTCCATCAGCAAGAAGGGAAGTTAAGAGAGGAGCAGCGGAGCAAAGACGACGACGGAGGTAAATAATCTGCGTGCTCGTTGATAAAGTGGGCAGTCCAACAAATGGCTCTTAATTGGGAAACTTGGCAATTCTCACAGAGAACGGGGCGCCCCCCAAAGGATATCCATGGTGACGAGTAGGGCCCAAATGCGAAGACGGGAGAGAGTAGTCCCCCAAATTCGACACTGGTGATAAGAAGACGGCCGTAATTTACTCGGTTTAATAGATTGAAGTTTGTTGCGAGCTAGTAGACGAAGTTGTTCCCAAGGGTGTAAAGTTGGGAAAAGATATTGCAGCAAAATAGCCCGTAAATGGAATACCTCTACATGAAACTGGTGGGTCATGTTGCTAACCGGCCAGCAGTGTCTGCCTGTTCATTCCCCTGTACTAAAATCCCCGGGACCCAACAAAAAATAATATTTATGCTTGGTAAAGAGCAGCGTAGCCAAAGTTTGGGTACGGGGGACTAAGGGGGGAGGGGTATAAATTTCTGTATAGCCCGTAAAACATAAGGGAGTCTAGACAACCACAAATGAGACACAGGATGATGCAATACGGATAAGTGCTGTAAGGATGGCTACAATTCAGCAAATAAAAATACTAGCCAAATTGAAATGCCCTTGTATGCGCTGTCCGGAAAAAACTGCTCGAATCCCACGCCGCAGGACTTAGAGCCATCTGTGTACACAGAATGGCATGAGAAAAAGAGGAAAGTGGTCAAGAAAAAAAAAGGGGGGGAAGCGACCCTAGACAGTTGGGGGTTTCGAGAAGGGGGGAAAGAAAGAACAGACCCAAAACAGCTGGAAATTCCAGGGGGGGAGGGAAAAGTGAAATGTACATGACATAGAAAGGTGGTAATTGAAGAGAAGACAAGAGCGAATGAAGGCAAAGAGAGAAGGGACGGGAAAAGGGGCGGCGAAAAAAAAATCCCAAAAAAATGTTTCTAATATCAGTGACCATTCTATAAATGGAAAGGGTTGGGAATCGGAGGTGTACATATAGCGAAGGCAATGGGGATCACGGCAATCGGGGTAAGGGTGGAAAGTTTGCTTTGCATAGAGGCCCCCGACAGGGGGAAAAAAAGCGAAAAGCACCAAGGCAAAACTAATCCTTTGGGGTAATGGGGTTAAGGCTAGAAAGTGCAGGAGATGCCTGAATAGCTGGGGCACCATAATTTTTAAAGGGTCCTAAGAAGAAAGGGATCACCACCATCAGAAACCCATCGTTACAAAAACCCAGGGAAACATGGGTTTAGAACAGGTCGTCTGTCTGTTCACTATTGGATCACACGACAAGGTCCTAAATGCATGAAGAAAAAAGAATGCAGATGTAATATATACAGATTTTGCAAAAGCCTTCAACAAGTGTGACCGGTGTAAAAGGCACAAAAATGGTGCAAAAGGAAAAACAGGAAAAGCGGCGATGGATCTAAAATTTTCCCTCCAAACAGAACACAAGAGTAGTCGTCAACAGAGTAAAGTCGAGGCCAGGTAAAAGCTTGTTCCAAAGGGCACATACTCGCTCCCTCTTGCCCTCACCCTCATACCCGAATAGAAAAGGATGCAGCCACAGCACCGGTCTTTTTTTGCAGATGACACCCGAATCTGCATGACATCTTCCATTGCGAATGCAAGCTCCGGGGCAGACATCAACCCAAAATTTTCTTTCGTGGGCTGCGGGAAAACATAGAATTCAACGTGAAAAAATTTAAATTACTCAAATGGTAAACTGGGGAATTTTAAATCTTCATCGGTACAAAAAAAATTTTTTGGCCACAAAAAAGAGCGAAAACCCAACGTCAAAGACCTGGGGTGATCATGTGGGAGGATCTCACCTTCAAGGCCCAAACATTGTATCAATGCATTGCTAAAAAAATGACGGGATGGAAATGAGAACCCTTTAAAACTAGGGAGGCCAAGCCCTGATGAACTCTTCAGGTCACTTGTTTCTATCAGGCTGGAATATTGCTGCACACTAACAGCACCCTTTAAGCAGGTGAAATTGCCAACCAGAAAATGTACAGAAAACTTTCCGGGGGCGCCCAAAGGAATAAAACACCTCAAATTTCTGGGGGCGCTTAGGTTCCCAAACCGTTTTCCCCGGGAAAGCAGGAGGGGGAAGATCGGTTAATACTCCCGGAAAATCCTAGAGGGGCTAGTACCGAACTTTCAGACGAAAAAATCACTCAAAACGAAAGCAAAAGACTTGGCAGACGATGCACCATCCCCCAATGAAAAACAGGGGTGTCACTAGCACGTTAAGGACCCTACAATAATTCAGGGGGCCCGAGACTGTTCAACTGCCTCCCACCCATAAGGGGGTTACCAACAGACCCCTGGCAGTCTTCAAGCTGGCACTGGACAAAACCTAAAATCAGTTCCTGATCAGCCGGGGCTGTGGCTGTACGTTGGTTTGCGGCAGCCCCGGCAAAGCTGGTTGATCAGGCTCTGACCAAGGAGGCCCGGTCACCAGACCCGGGGGCGGGGGGGTTGACCCCCGGGAACCCCTCAGGTAAACTCCAGGTAAACACAAGTGTTGCACATGTGTCTAATTTTCAAGGTGGTTTTGAACCCTTCATCTAAAAACAAGAGTTAGTAATTTTAGGTTATATAAAAACATAAGAATGGAGGAAAACCACTGCAAAAAGGGCCCCCTTCGGGCCCCATGCGAGGCGGGGTCCTTATAAAAATGACTACTACCTAAGCTTCCCAAGAAAAAAACCCAGTCCCCCCAATCTTTTACTTGTCCAGTTCTTCTTAAAGCTACCAAGGCCCTACCCTTTATCACCCCACGGGGAAAAGGACTGTTCCAGCATTACAACTCTGTTAGAAAACCAGAAATTACCTTTTGTCCCTTTCAAAAATCAAAATTTTACCCAACTTAAACCCAAATTATTCCTGGTTCGAAAACCCTCATTTTAATTTTTAATTTTCCCCTTTTTTTAGGGCCCGTCATCCATTTTAAAGGGGGAATTTTTGCTTTATTGCAATGAAGGGAAAAAAAAAGGCAAAAAACTAGCCGAACAATACAAAAAATAACTCCCACACAGGAGAGAGGAGTTTTACTACGACTTTTCGGTCTGATTTTTGTAAATGGCCCAAAGTTGGACCGAAACGTCATCATGATTTCCCTTTTCCCTTTATTTTGTATTTGTGTTTTATTCCCAATTTTGGTTTTTACTTTTAAATTAAGAATAAACCCCAAAATTTTGTAACATTTAAATTTTCTGGGTTTTAAATTTTATACCAGGGTCAAAGTTATTTGAAAACAGCACCTTTCAAGGCAGGTAAAATTTGCCGCCCCTGGAAAAATGTAAAGAGAACTTTCACGGGGCGCTTAACGGGGGAAAAAAACACCTAAATTTACTGGGAGCCCCTTGGGGTTTCCTGAACCTGTATTTCCCGGGAAAAAATGCAGGGGGGGAGAGATACATGTTTACATACCCCTGGAAAATCCTTTTGGGGGGAGATAGTACCAAACTTGCACACAAAAAACCCACTCATACGAAAGCAGAAGACTTGGCGGGACGATGACCCCCCCCCAAAAGGGAAAAGCAGGGGTGTCACTACCCACTTTTAGAGCCCATACAGTAAGTTTCGGGGGGGCCCAAAGGGACTGTTAAAACTGCCTCCCGGGTTTACAAAATGGGGGATTCCCAAACGGGGAACCCCTGGCTTTTAAAGGGCGGGGCCACGGGGCAAGCACCAAAAAAGTCGGTTCCAAAAAACCACCCGGGCTGTGGCTAATACTTTGGGTTTTGCGTGAGCCAGCAGCAACGCCTGGTTGATGGGGTTCTGATCCACCAGGGGCCTGGTCAGGCCCGGGGCCCCGCGGGGGCGTTGCCCCCCCAGAACTTTTCCCCAGGTAAACTCCGGGGTTTTTTAAAACCACATTTGCCTCCCTTCCTTTCCTAGCCTCATTCATAAAAAAAGGGAAATTTTGGGACAGTAAATTTTAAAATGTGGGGTTGTGTTTTTTAATATATTCAAAAAAAAATTTTTTAAAAAACCGAGCCTTATAAGAATAAAAATTTTAGGGTGGGAGGGGTGGGTGGGGAAACAACCTCTTCTTTCATTTTATTATTATTATAATAAAAAAAGAAGCGCTAAGCCCAAAAGGGCTATACAGCATTTGCAGGGTAGGGGAAAGGAAGCGGAGGGTTTTTGGGAGGCAAAAGGGAGGAGGAGGGACCCTTGGTTTAAACCAAAAAATAGGGGGCAGGGGATAGAGGGGGGTTTAGGGGTTGAAAGGAAAATTTGAAGTAGAAAGGGCTGAAGGTTTCAAAAATTTGGGAGTCATTTTGTTGTAAAAAGTAAAATTGGGAGAGGTTGGAATAAAAAGGTGGGTCCATCAGCAAAAAGGGGAAAGGTAAATAGAGAGCAGCAGGCGAAGAGGGACGCCCGGAGGTAAATTCTGGGTGCTCTTTTGTTAAAAGGGGCGCCCAAAAGAATGTGGTTGACTGATAATGGAATTGGCAATTCTACAGAGGGGGAGCAGGGCGCCTCCCTGAGTTTTCCTTTTGAGTAAGACGAGTATGGCCAATGGGGAAAGACGGGAGAGGGGTTCCCCAATCTCGCCCCCAAACTGGTGATAAGAAGAGGGCCCAGAAACCCTATACTCGGTTTAATAGATTGAAGTTTGTTGCCGAGTAGTAGAGGAACGTTTTTCCCAAGGGGTGTGAAGTTGGGGAAGATATTGCAGCAAAATAGCCGAAAAAAGGGAAATTTCCCTCTACTTAAAAACTGGTGGGCCCAATGTATGCAAACCCGCGGGGCATTTGTTCCCTGTTATTGCCCTGTACGTCAAAATGCCAGGGACCCCAACAAAAAAAAAATTATCTTTATGCTTTGGAAAAGATGCACCCGTAGCCAAATTTGGAAAAAGGGAACAAAGGGGGTGAGGTGTTCAAATTTCTGTATAGCCGGGTAAAGCACTAAGGGGGGTCTGAGACAACCCCCAAAATGATGACCCAGGCATAGTTTGCTTACGGAAATAAGTGCTGAAAAGGTGGCTTTTACAATTCGGGCAGAAAAAAATACTAGCCGAAGATAGAAATTTTGGCCCTTTTGTTTGACGTGTCGGAAAAAAAATTGCTGCAAATTTCCTACGCCGTCAGAAGGAACTTAGAGCCATCTGTGTTTTCCCACAGCAATGGCATGAAAATTTGGAGATTTGAAAATGGTCAAAAAAAAAGAGGGGCCGGGAAGCGCCCGTGGCCCAGTTGGGTTTTCGAGAAGGGAGAGAGAAAGAAACAGACCAAACAGCGGGAAAACTTCCCAGGGGGGGTTGGGGGAAAATTGAAAGCTACATGTACATGGGAAAGGGGGAAAATTGAAAGAAGACAAGGGGGGAATAAAAGGCAAAGAGAGAAGGGGACGGAGTAAACAGGGGAGGCGAAAAAAATAAAAATGTCTACTAATATAAAGTGACCTTTCCCTATAAATGGAAGGATTGCGGGATCGTGAGAGTGTACTTTTGGGGGTGGGAAAGGGAAAATGGGCATCACGGCAATCGGATAAGGAGGGAAAACGTTCGCTTCTGCATAGAGGCTCTCGACGGGGGAAAAAAGGGGCGAAAAGCACCAAGGCAAAAAAGGGTTAATTTGGGGGATGAAAGGGGGTTTAAAGGTAGAGAGAGTAGCAGGAGTTTTGCTGCTGAATAGATCTGGTACCAAAATAAAGTTTCGATAAGACAAGGGTGGAATTTTGGGGGAAAAGGAGGGTTCGACGAATCCTCCCCCTTTGAAAAAATGAGCAAGGGTTTTAAGAAAGGTTTTCCCCGGTTTTGTGACAAGTTGCCTTCAGAGAGGTAATGTAAAGTTTCCAGGAAAATCTACGATCAAAGGGGAGGCCCAAAAACCCTTGACTGTATAAATTTTCCAGGGATAGGGGAAAGCCATAAGGGTCCCAAAGGGGTTGTTCGGGGGAATGACGGGGCATCTGTAAAAAGAAAATTTGGGGGGTTTTTAGTGCTGGGAAAATTTTAAAAAACCCACTTTGTGGGGGGCCCCAATTGGAAACAGGGTTTGGGACTGCTTTGTTTGGAGGGGAAACGGGTTAATAAGGTGACAGTCAGGCCTGCACGGGGTTTATAGCGAAGTCTTAAACATAGTGATGACCAAAAAATTTGGAAAGACTAGGGGCCCTAATTTTAAAATTGCAGGAGAAAAAGTTTTTTGTCCCTCAAAAACACCCCCCCTGGGGGACACCTTAAGTTTGGGATAAAGTCTGGGGAGGACCCAATTTTTAAACCCCGAACAGGGGGAAAATCCCTGTCATTTAAAAAAAGTTTTTAAGGAAGGTTTGTAGATTGCCTCAAAGGGGTTAAGGAGTGGGTTTTGGGGGCAAAATTTATTTTTCTCCAAGTTGTGTATTGCCTTCTAAAGGTAAAAAAAATATGGCAATAACTGAGGGGGGTTTTTCGCAAAGGAAATTTCGAACATACGTTCCAAGGTAGTAAGGGGTCTTTTTTTTAAAAACGCCCCTTAGGGAAAGCCATATTGACGAGGGGGAGGACGGTGTGTCTTTTAAATACCACCCCTAAACGTCTTTTTTATGGCGTTCACTTTGCAAACTCCCACTGTAAGGGCAAGGGGACGATAGTGGGAGGTTTCTGCCCCGTGTCCCTGGTTTGGGGGGGAAAAGGGGGGTTGGAAAAAAATGGGGATTTCCAAAGTGTGGAAAAAACTCCTTGTGACCAAAAAAATTGTTAAAGGCGTAATGGGAAACTGAAAAGGGCTGGACCGATGAAAATTTGTTGAAAGCATACAAAATTTGAAGGTCGTGGGGGTCCAAATGCCGTGGGTCGGCAAGGGGAGGGGTTTTTGCCTCCAGTTTTTGAAGTTTTTAAAAGGCACATTATACTGTTCTTCTCTGAGAGAAGAAAATTTAAAGGGGGGCTAACTCTCTGGAGACTTTGAGGAAAGAAATGGGGGGGCCATAGAGGGAAAGCCCCGAGAAATACAGACCAATGTTGCCAATTTCATTGGAAAACATCAAGGGGGTTTTGCTATATAAACCCGGGCAACCCGCAGAACGGGCCGGGTCAGGGGGAATATTTCCCAAATCCCTTTTTTTTTTAATTTTTTTTCCAGATCCCACTCATGAGAGGAAGCAAGGGGATGGTGGGGGACAAAACTCGCCAGCAAGTGCATTTAGCTTTAGGGGAGGGCACGGCGAGTGATCGCCGCTTCGGGCCAAAAAAATCAAAAAGGGTCTCTCTGTGGTTCTATTGGGGCTGGTACCTGCCCCTTTGCAGCGCATTTAAAAACTTTTACTGCACGAGCAAAAGCAGGAGCCCCCAAAGGAAACCATTTTTGAGAATCCCTTTCCCCCCGGAAGTTTGGGGTATAGAATGAGAAGCTGCGGTTAAAAGGGAGGACGGAAGAGGTTTTAAAAGGGGCTCTTCGATGGAGGACGAAGAAGGAAACCCTCTCAAAAAAAACATTTTAGGTGTGAGTAAAGGTTCCAATTTCCCCTAAATAAAAGGGGGCCCGGGCGGGGGGTTGCGAAGAGGTGGTGAATAGGGAAGGGGAAGTAAGAATGTTTGGGGGGAAATTTGATCGCTGTCATGTAAGTGGGGGAAAAACCAGCCCCAAGTGAAGTCTAAGGGCGGGGGGAGGAAAGCATACTGGAGACGATGCAAGAGAGAGTGTGAGTCCGGGGGATCAAAATGGGTGTGGGGGTACCTGTTTTTTTAAAAACATGGAGGGGGTGGGGGGGGCAAGAAAAGCCCTCTAATGAAGCCACGGGAAAATTACAGTAAGACCCCCCCCAGAGGAAATGGTGGGCTTTTTAAAATCCCCAAGTAACAAAAATCGGTGGTGGAAATGAGGGAAACAAAAAAGGGGCAATACCCGGGGAATAGAAAATTTCCCCCGAGAAGGGAGATATTTTAAGAACAGAGTGAATCCCCTTGAAAGGGGGATACGGGCTTGCTGTTTAATGCAGCGAAGTATGAACAAATAGTGAGGGGGTAGGGAAATTTCAGTGGTAGAAAAAGGGGCCCACTTTCTTAAAAGGGTTTCCCTCAGGAAAAGGATCTAAAGGGAATACAAAAAATTTTTAGCCTGAGATGGGAGGAAAACAGCGGGAGTGAAAATTTTGGTTCCTGTAAGCAAACCCCAAAACAGGGGGGGAAAAACTGGGAGAGTAAACTTTCTGAAGTCCCCCCGATTACCCGGGGCCCGCGTATATTCCACCGTAAATGGGCCCATGATTGGAATGATAAAGATACCTGAAACCCACAGGAAAAGGGTTTCCCTACGGATTGGGGGGTTTAAAAAAAAGCCCACGGGGCGGGGAGGCGGGGGGGAAAAAACGTTCAAGAAAGTAAAAGGAAAACGGGGGCCGCTGTGAAGAAAGGGGAGTTGCCAGAGGGAGTAGAGGAGGAAGAGAAGGAGCGGAGGGGGGGCAGTGCCCTTTGATGGTCTGGTCTCTCCCAATATATTCAGAGATTGCTTCAAGTTTTTTCGGGAATTCGGGAAAAGGCGTATGGGAGACAATTTTTTAAAAAATTTGGTTAGGGGGGGGGAGAGAAAAAAAAAAAAGATTGGAACTTAATGGACTGTCCAAGGTAGGGGGAGGGCGGAAAGGGTGGGGGGAAAACGGGTTTGAAGCGGGGGAAAGGGAAGAAGGGGTGAAACCTGAGGGGGTGGCAAAAAGAGGAAAAAACTTGGGGGGGAAAACAGGGGGGGAAGGTTAGATTTAAAGAGGAGGGGGGGGAACCTCTAAAACTTGTAACGAGCCGGGGTGAGGGGGGGAAAGGGGAAACCGGGGACAGGGACGGGGAAAGGGGAAAAATGAGGGGGGGGGAAAAGGGGTTTAGGGGTTTTAAAGGCCCCCTTTTTTTGGGACTTTTAAAAAAGTAGGGGGGACGATTGGGAGGGGTGTCAAAAGAAAATCTGTCGCTACTGGGGTTTGTGGAGAAAAAGAAGAAGCAAGATCAGATGGACTTTGAAGTAGGGACGTCATGGCCGAGGCAGAAAAAGAATTAGCAAACGGGTGACTTGGGAGGGAAAACCCCACAGAGGTGGGGGCAAAGATGGGATCCAAAAGGTTGGGGGGGCTTTTTTGAACCCCGAGAATAAGAAACCGAGGTAGTTCCCTTGGGGGCCCGGGAGATGAGAAAACTGCCATGGCAAAAGGGGAGGACCTTCTGCCCCCTTTGAGGAAAATGGATTTCCCGCTCGTTTAAGTAGACTTGAAAACGGGGGGGAAGTTACAAAGGGGTTTGGGCTCATGAAAATTTAAAGGGCAAGGGGGGAGATGGGGATTGTAAGTTGTATTAGAATGGTTTTCGGCACCACAGACTGGGCTTTTCGGGATAAAATCTGCAATATTTCGCTGGATGGCCCCAAATTTGGGCCAGAAATTTCTACACTTTTTGGGGGGTTGGGGAAATCCCCTTTTGGAATTTTAAAACCGATGTCCTGCTACTTAAATGGGGGGGAAAAGTTCACGGCTGTCAAAAGTTTAAAGGGAGCCAAAATTGTTTGGGGTTTATCGTCTCTCCCCAAACGGGCCAGGAAGAACGTAAGTGTCTCCCTTGAGGATTGGGGGGATTTTGGGGAGTTCCAGCCCGTTCAAGAATGTCAGTGGGCCCCATGTCTGGGAAAAATTTTTTTTTAAAATGGGCTGACCCCAAGAAATCGTAATGACTCCCATTTTTCAAACAAAACCCCTACCCCCCGGCCCGGGGTTGAAACCCCCGGTCATAGAGTCTCAAAAAATCCAGCCCCTGGCTAGCTGGTCTTAAATGGCTAAAGCGGGCAGGCGGGAAATTTTGAGACTCTATGACTGCCCGGGTTTAAACCCCCCGGGGGGGGGGTTTGGTTTTAAATTTTTTTGAACTATTTGGGTTGGGGGCAGAAGGACGGTACCCCCTAAAAAGAATTAGGGAAATGATGCTTTTCAATGTTTCAGGAAAAGTATCGATTTTTGGAAAGACGGGAAAACTCATGAGCTGGGTTTGCAAATTCCCGTACCCGGGGGGGCGAAAGGGGATACCGCTCTTAAGAGCTGAAAAAAAAAATTTTCTTTTTTCCCAACCCTGGCGTTTGGAGTGGGCCCTTGGGCCAAAAACTGTGGTAAAAAAAGATAGGCAGTAAAGGAAGTGGTCGTAAAGTGAAAAAATTTAGTTTCCCTTGTTTCAGTCTGAAAAAAAGGGATGGGGGGGGGGAGTGGGAAAGGGCGTTTTCGATCTTTTTGAGAAAAAACGAGAAGGTGGAGAAGTATCTTTAGGGAGGTTAAATTTTCGTTTTTCGTTTAGGAGTGGGGCCAGAGTTGGTCTGAAAAGGGGAAAGGGGCCCGCGATTTGGAAAAAAGCCGGGAGTTTGAGGGAGGGCCCCCCGGGAAACATAGTCGAGGAGAGCGGGAAGGGGCAGATAAATCGAAGGGCCGTCGGGGGCCTCAGTACCGGAAACGGGTGAGGGAAACGCACCGGGAAGAGGTACAGAGGCATGAGGAGTGTCCGAAGGGGGTGGTCCCCAAAAAAAGAGGGGGGGGGCCCGAAAAAGGGGGGTTGGGGGATCAAGAAGGGGGGGGGCCGGGGGGGGTTGCAGGTTCATGGGCTAGGGCCGCCATGGTTAGGGGTTTTCTTCTTTCTTTTTGTTTTTTTTAAAAAAAAAAAGAAAAAAAGAAAAAAAAATAAAAAAAAAAAAAAAAAATAAAAAGGGGGGGGCCCGGGGGGGATAGGTTTCCCAGGAGGAATGAAAGGGCCAGAAAAATTTTCCCCCCGCCCCCCAAGGGGGACCTCAGCACCGCCAAAAATAGCCCCAAAGATGCCCGCATGGAAAACCCCTGCCATTACCCTACCCCTCCCTGCCAGTAAACCGGGAAACCGGGTTTGCAACCTTTACCTCTGCCGGGGCTACCTTTGGGGGACAAAAGAGGGGGGGGGCCGGGAAATCCCCACAAAGGGATTTCCCCCTTTGGCCCCCACCCAGGAATCCAAAAAGGTGACTTCCCGAATTTTCACCCGTCGCCCCGAGAGGGCACCCAAAACCACCCTCCCGGGGGGTACCCCCAGGGGAGGGGCAGGACATCCCCAGGGAATCCAGGGTTCCAAGGGAAAAATTTCCCACCGCCCAAGGAAAACCCCAACGGGGAAAGGGTTTGGGCCCCCGGGACCCCCTTTCCCCCTACTAGGAACTAGCGTGCCTGTGGGAAAAAAAAAAAAAAAAAAAAAAAAAAAAAGGGCCAAAAAAAGGGAAAAGGGAAAAAAAGGGGAGGGGTGGAGAGGGAAAGGGGAGGAAAGGGGAAAAAAGGGGGGGATGGGGGGAGAAAGGAGGAGGAAAGGAAAAAAGGGGGAGGAGGGGGTGGGAAAAGGGGGGGTTGGGGGGGAAAAAAGGTTCGGTTTTTGAGGAAGTAGACCGACAGGGTTTTAAATTTCCCAGGGGCCAAGGCCCTTCCCACGGGCCCAAAGGGGCCCCCCCCTTTAAGGGCTCTTCATCAAAAAACAAATTCAATTCTCACAGAAAAAAAATTTTCCTCTGTAATTTATGAGGTTGTAAAAGGTGACATTTTAAAAGTTGAGAGCAAGGGTCTGGAAAACCCCTTTCTTTTATAAATTACCCAATTTAAAAAGAAAATTTTTTTTTTTTCTTTTTAGGTCACCCCGCGTTGGTGGAATATGGCCGTTCATTGAAAAAAAAAATTTTAGATGTGTTAAAGAGCATTTTGTTGTTATTATTTTCATAAAAAAAAAGCCAAAAATTTTCAAACCCAAAATGTTGTGAGTCAAAATTTTTTGGGGGTCCACAGCTTTGTTGTGATGAAGTCATTGAAAATTTGAGTCGAGGCTGTAACAAAAAATCACAATGTGGAGCCCCTTTTTTTTTTAAATATTTGGTTTTTTGTTTTCATTGGGGAAACCCGTTACATTATGAATGATTTTTTACAAAATGTTTTTGATAAGTAAATTTCAATTAGAAGGGAAAAAAAGACAGTATTAAATTAAAAAAATTACCAGTAGTTTTACTCCTTTTTACCCGGAAGACCCCATTTAGCTGGGAGTGAAGGGAAAAGAGGGGAGGTGTAGGGTTTTTTTTCGATTTTAAAGTAGGTGGCATCAGTTGAGGATGATGAAAAGTCTGGTCATCATCACCATCAAAAAACAGTTGGGAAATTTTTTAGTGAGGAAGGGGCCCGTTTAAAAAAAAAATATGATATGCAAATTTTTATTATAATCAAAAAGAAGCGCTAAGCCAAAGGGGCTATACAGTATGTTATGAAAAAACTAATTAAAGCAATAATTTAAAGGCTTTTAAAGTGAATAAAACCCCCCTATTGCCGGGTAAAAACTTTTAAAACCCAAAATAGGCAAAAAGTCAATATATTTTAATGATCTTTTTAAAGGTTTTATTTGAAAAACAGAATTTTTAAAAATTTTTATGTTTAGAGTTGGGTGAAAACATTTTAAAAAAAGGGCAATTTTTTTTTTCAAATATTTGATACGGAAATGTATTTAAAAGTTTTGGGTTTGTTTTATATTAGATAGTTATTATATTCTTTTATTCTTAATTTAAAAATACGTTTTGGAAAAAAATAATAACCAAGCCGGGTACCAAAAATTTAAAAAAAATTTTGGGAATTTCTTCCTCTTTTATTCAAAAAGTGGAATAAGATACCCTTTTTAAAAAATGCAAGCTTTTCTGTTTTTTTTTTAGTATCAAACATAATGTAAAAGCTTTTCATAGTGATATAATGTGGAACAAAAAAAAAAATGTGAGGGATTATCCTATGGGGGTTTTTAAAAATTTCAACGCTATTCCCGTGTATGCTGTGATCTGATCACAATTAGGGGCGGGGTTTTGCACGGAAAAAAACCCTTGGGTTCGCAAAAATGATGTGCTTTCCGATGTGATCACATTTGTGGTGGATTTTTTTTACCAAGGGAACACCCTTTCTTTTACAAATTGATGTGCCCCTTAAATTTCTGATCACAAGTTAAGGATGGGTTTTACTCAGAGAAAAAGGTTTTCTTCCCCAATGAAGGTTGGAACACCGGGTTGAGGTGCTGGATTTTTGTTACGAGCTGAAAAAATTTTTTTACAAGATATTTTTTTTTTTTTTTATTAATAAAATTTCTGTATATGAGGTTATTTTTTTATTTAAACCCTGATAATTAGCAGGTTTCCTTTTGGGGGGTTTGGATGGTAGACAAAAACCCCAAAGAGAGGTTTTTTTCTTTTGTTTGCCCAAACAAGTGTGAAGGGAAAACCCCGTAATTGGGTTTTTCATTAAAGGTAGGATTGTGGTGTCTTTTTTCTGGGTTTATAAAAAACACGGGAAAAAGGGGATTTTTGGGTACATCTACTTATACTTAGGTTCACCAAAACACAGCTGCACATACATTTTTTTAAACACCCAAACTAGATTTTTTTTCTATTTTTTAAAAAATGCTTTTTCTTCCCTTTTTTCTGCTTTTTTTCCATGGGAAGCAGAAAAAAATTCTTTTTTTTTCCATAAAACCCCTGCAAATCGTTAAGAGGTGCTAAAAAAGCTGGGAGCGAGGGATAGTTTAAACCCCTTTTTCCTGTTTAAATTAAATAAATTTTTTAAAAAGAAAAAAAATTTTTTTTTCTTTTTAGGTCACCCTGCCCTTTGGGGGGATATGGCCAGTTTTTTTGAGAGAGAGAAAAAAAAAATGTAACACTAGAACGGTTTTTTTAAAAAAAAATTTTGCCAACGTGAAATTTACCCATCCAAAAATTGGGTTGAAAAAAGCTTCTTTGTCATTAGCAGAAAAAATTTGCCTTAAACCCCTTCACCATTTCCCCAATGAATAAAAAAAATTTTAAAATTTTGCTTCAAAAATTTTATCATTTATGGCTTTTAAACCAGCATTTTGCTACTTTTACTCTTAAAAAAAAACCCATTTGCCTTTTTCAGTTTTCAAACCTTTTTTATCTCTCTCAAAACCCAATTTTTTGCAAAAAAACCCCTTTTTCATTTTTGTTTCTGCATTTCTTCACCACTAACTTAAATATATTGTTTCTTTTCTAAAATAAAGGGATAAACAGGGTTTTAAAATTTTTAAAATATATCACATGCCAACCCTTTTTATCAGATAACCATTCTAGAAACATAAAAATAGAGAACTTTGTCTCACCATTTACCAACAAATTCTTTCCTCAACCACCTATTTGCCTATAATACAGGCCAAAAATTTGCTATGGCTCTGATGCTGTATTCTAAAAAACCCTACAACCCTTTATGATATTACCCCAATTTTCTTTCCACGCAACAGTCGTCTTTCCCCAAAAAAAATGTTCTTACGTCTTGTAAAAAATTTTCTTGGGCTATTTTAAAATTTTCTTTGACATTTTTTTTTTTTTTAAAATACCCGGGCCTTTCCCACTGGGCAAGGGGGGGACCCAAAGTTAGTTTAAATTTTAAAAAGAAAAGGGGTAATTTGCCTCTTGCCCCGGTTTCAGTCACCTCTAAAGGGCCCTTTAAAGGCTTAAAACAGGAAGGGGAATTTTTTTCCCTTTCCCCCCAGAGTTTTATTTTTTCAAACTCTGACCTTCTTCTCATTTCTTTCCCTTTCCCCTATTTATACTCCAGTTTCCAAAAAGGAAAAAAAAAAGACTTTGTACTCTTTTTAAAAAAAAGTACGTACTGTTCTGCAAAGGGGGCCAAACCCCTTAACCCCTTTGCCAATAGAAAAATAAAAAGCCAAAACACATGGGGAAAAACAAAAAATTCAGTGCAATAAAAGCAAATGCCTTTAACTATGATAAACTTACCTTTAAAAAAAAGGTGGTTCCATGGCATCATCCTGGTTTAGGGGGCAAATGGGGTGGCATATCCCCCAAGTTGGGTAAATTGATGCCCAAAGAAAAAAAGGGCTTGAAATTTATCAATTCAAAGTTGCCCGTTTCTTTTGGATCAAAGGCCCAAAAGGGTTGGGCTATTGTCTTGTTTGCAGCTTCAGTAATGCCTCATCACCCTCTGGCCAGGGGAAAGTCTAGAATGATACACCGGAATATTAAAATTACCCGGCCAAAATTTTTGAAAAAAAAAACTTCTGTTCTTGCAAAATAAAAGATTTTATTTACAAAGTTTTTTTTTTTTTTTAAAAAGTCGGCCCTCTCCCAGAGGCAGGGTGACCCAAAAAAGAAAGAAAATCCCCCAAAAAGAAAATACTTTCATCAATTTATTCAAAAAACTTTACCACCCCTCAAAAAACGTGCCGGGTTAAGAAAACTCCCGGGGCCCTTTGGGTATTTTAGATTGGCGGGGCCCCCTTTTAGTTATGGGTAAGCGAAAAAGCGACCCCTTTCCCGTTGGGGCTGGGGGGGGGGGGGGGCGGTTTTGGGGCCGGGTTTTAAAATCTAATTAAATACATTCTGGCTATTTTTGATTAAATTTAAAAGGAAAAAAAATACATCAAGAAAACCCCAAAAACCCCCTTTACCAAAGCCATTTTAACTATCTTGTTAAAAACATTGCATTTTAAAGAGAAAAAACTCCCCAAAACAGCCCTAGTTACAGTGGACCCTTTTTAACCCGCGATATTAATAAGTTCCCGAGAGGGCCCTCGTTAACAAAAAAAATTGTTAGTCAAGTTTTTTCCCCATAAGGGAAAAAATGGAAAAACAAATTTTTAAACCGTGCAAGGGCACCCCAAAATATTGGGAAAAAAAAAAAATTTTTCCCCATATAGCCAGAGGGAGCCCTGGACACGGGGGGCGTTTCCCCGTTATAAAAAACAACAGGGCATTTGCCCCATCCACAAAAAGGGGGCCCGTAAAGCAAAAAAGCAAAGAACTACAGACCAATAGCACTTAAAAATCCCCTATCATAAAAATTTTGAAAGGGTTTTCCCAAAGAAAACAAAAATCACCCCCATTAGGAAAACCCCTCAGTTACACAAAACCCCGGGCAAATGGGTTTTTGAACAGGGGCGCTCCTGTTGTCCCCAAATTTCTGGGGCCCCCTCGGGCAAGGTCCTAAATGCACTAGAAGACAAAAAGAATGCAGATGTAATATATACAGACTTTGCAAAAGGCCCTTCGACAAGTGTGACCCCTGGCGTAAAAAGCGAAAAAAATGCCCCCTAAAGGAAAAAACAGGAAAAGTCGGTCGATGGATTCCCATAATTTCCTCATAAAAAGAACACAGAAAAGTTGTGTCAACAGAGTAAAGTTCCCAGGCAAACTATTTTGGTGAAAAGCTCTGTTCCACAAGGCACAAATTTCTAGCTCCCCCTCTTGTTCTCATCCTCATATTTCCCCATGACAAAGGATTTTCAGCCACAAACACCGTTTTTTCCCTTTTTCAGATGACACCCCAATCTGCATGAAGTGTCTTCCATTGCAGACTCTGCAAGGCTCCAGGGGACATCAAAACCCAAAACTTTCAGTGGGCCCGCCCGAAAACAAAAGAAGTTCAACGATGAGAAATTTCAATTATCAGATATGGTAAAAAATTTTAGGAAATTAAAAACTTCATCAGAGTACAAAACAAAAATTTTTGGGGACCAAAATTTTGGGCGAAACACCAAGTCAAAAACCTGGGGGAAAATGATTATGTCGGAGGATTACCCTTTAAGGACCTTAAAATTGTATCAAACGCATCTGCTAGAAAAATTTCAGGATGGATAATGAGAACCTTTAAAACTGGGGAAACCCGCCCATGATGACATTTCAGGTCGCTTGTTTATTTTTGGCTGGGAAAATTGCTGCACTCTAACAGACCTTTCAAGGCAGGTGGAAAATTTCCCCACCTAGAAAAAGTACAGAGAAATTTCACGGCGCGCCCTAACGGAGGAAAAAACACCCCAATTACTGGGAGCGGGTTGAGGTTTTTAAACCCCGTATTCCCTGGGAAAGCCAAAGGGGGGAGAGATTTCATGATTATATTCAACCCGGAAAAATTTCCCAGAGGGACTAGTACCGAACTTGCACACGAAAATAATCCCCTACGAAAAACAAAAACTTGGCAGGGTGATGCACCATTCCCCCCCAAAGAAAAACAAAAGGGGGGGGCCCCTGAAAGTTAAAAGCCATACAATTTAAGGGGTCAGGGGCCCCAGGACTGTTCAACGCCTCCCCGCCCCAAAAAGGGGGGTTTCCAACGACCCTGGCAGTCTTCAAGCTGG
>NW_026490771.1:0-22482 GCF_026875155.1 Cherax quadricarinatus
ATAAATTTCCTTTGTGATGGCGGGATTAAACCAAAGGGAAACAGTGGTATAACAACGGTCCCCGGGTCTTAACCTTACACCTTCCACTGGTCGGGAAACATGCCTAAAGGGTGTGACATACACCGAATAAAACATAACGTACTCTTAGTATGCCACATCCTGACCACAAAAGGAACTCTAATAGCCAGGACTAGGCACCCTTTCCCAGGGGTTTAGTGTGCCACCATAGCACGATATACTAATGAAACCACATATCCTCTTCCTCCACACCAGCTCACTAGGTAGTGTTCAACTCCAAGACACGACTAGAGCGGGGACAGCAGACAGTAAGACTAGGGTTAGGTTCAAGACACTTGCGGAAGCAAGTCCCCCCCTTAAACTAAAAAAAACAAAAAAAAAATTAGGGTAGAATAACTCAAATTTTATTTTTATGACTATAAGGAGTAAAAAGAGCTTACTACTATGGTGTCACTGACACATCTATTACAACACAGGTAATAAATGACCTGTGAGACCTGGTGGAAATTGGAATTGGAGCAAACCAACTCAGCAACTAACTATAACGTACATTTTTGCCTTCACCCATTTATACAGACATGTACGCTATGTACAATATGTACAGACAGAATAATAATAATGTGCACCATGGTGATAGATGGCAAAGCAGAAGCCAGAGAGAGTGAACCATAGGGAAGTCTAGCAGTGCTATCGCAAGTGAACCACGTTGCTTCAGCTTTGACGGGCTTGCCGTGATTGGTCAATGAGCCAAGGTATTTGATTTAACGAGGGGAATCCTATCAATCGTTAAACCCTTAGGAACCCTGGGAATGGTTAAAGCCCCTTGATTTGTATTCCCTGGAATGCAGGCGAGAGAGATACATGATAATAGCACTTGGAAAATCACTCCCTATGAAAGCAAATGGCTCAGTAGGACATGCAACATTCCCCCCAATGAAAATCGGGGGCGCCACGAGTACACTGAAGACAACACAATAAGTGTCAGGGCCCAAGACTGTTCAGTTCCCCCCAACATCATAAGGGGGATTCCCAAATTTGACCCCTGGCTGCCGTCAAAAAGGCACTGGACAGGTCTTAATGTCAGTATCGGACCAGCCGGGCTGTGGTTCGTACGTCAGCTGCGTGCGGCCAGCAGTAACAGCCTGGTTGATCAGACCCTTAGCCACCACGAGGCCTGGTCTCAGACCGAACCGCGGAGGCGTTGACCCCTCGAACCCCTTCCCCGGTTTTAATCAAAGTATTCCTGGTTCGCTGGTTGGAAGGCAGCCTATATGGGGGTGTGACACATGCCGAAATAAACTTTAATACTATACTCTTTTCATGCCACACATCCTAACAAAATCAAATTCTGGCACATTTATTCGCCGGCTATGTGGGTATGGGAAGATTGTATGGGGTTTCCCAAACCCTTTAAAGGGCCATCTCATCAGACGCAGGATCTTGTTTTTCACTGAGCGAGGTACATTAGAAGAGTGTGGTCACTGAAGAGGGATTGGATATCAAAATGTCGAAGTGCTCCAGCGCAAGTATTGGGGGCCCGCGCCCTCTTTCTCTATTGGCCTGTTATTTGGCTGAGTAGTAGGTCACTGGCTATAGACCGCCCTCACCAGAAGCTTGGAGTAACACTGCCCCAACCACCTAATCACAAGCATCAGAGATGCATGAGCGGCGCACAAGGGGCCTTTCCCTCAAAGTCCACTATATCGTTCATCGAGGATTTAGGGGAAACATCCGGTACTGTGACCTATTCACCGTACGGTAGTAGGTTCCCCATCCTGATTCCTGCATCAGGCTTCTTAACAAGGATGTACGGTGAAACCCAGGGCTGGACGATTCCTCCATCAATGTCTAACTTGAAAGAAACTTACTGCTAAAGTAGCAGGAGTTGCGTTTTGGAGAAAGTTCATTAGGTTTAGCAGTTCCTACTCGACCCTTGTGATAACCAAAAATTTCACAGTTTTTTAATGGATGTGAATTGCAGAAGGGTAGTTAGTTTTTCTACTTGGTTTTCGCAAGCCCCCCGACTTTATGGGCGGGGATCCTGGGGGAGGGTTGAGGTACGGAGCCGTTTTAAACCCCTCAAAAATTGTATCGGGGGAACAGGGTCGTTCTAGGATCAGGAAGGGCAAATCATTTTTTTGGGACTTGGCGTTCAAAAAATATTTAATTAATGTGGAAAACTTACCCGATTGTTTTATAAAGAAGGCTACTACGTATTTTAAATCAGAATTTTTTTTATTATCTTCTTTGGGGCCCATAAACCTGTTTCAAGGTTTACAGGACAGGTTCCGGAACAACATTTTGTCTCCGGGTTATAGGACGAAATTTCAGCATTTGTCATCCCTTTTTATGTAGATTTTTAAAATTTTAATTTGGGCCTTAGCTAATGCAGCCACGCACTCGATGAAATCGTAGGGGAGGGGCGTTCAAATTTTTGCAGCAGCAACAAATTCCTTCAGTGAATCAAATAGCGTTAGTGATAACTGCAGAAAGTGAGTGTGTCATCCATTTCTTATGCATAGGAAAAAATAACAGTCAGGCCCCGCATCATCAAGCCCAAAAAGCTCTTTCCGGGGAAATTTCAATGAAAGGAGCAACTTCCTAAGTAACTCAGAAATGCTGCAATAAAAGAATGTTTTTTTAATAAAGTGCCTATAAAAACTATGAAACATAAAGAATTTGATCTTCAGCATTTGAGGGTGTTGGAAATTTCGGACGCATTACTTTATCACATAATCTCTCTGGAGTGAATGGTAACCAAGAAATTTGATTTCTGATCTTAGAAACTGAAATTTGGATAGCTTCATCTTTAAATGATCTTTTTCAAGCTCACCATTTTTTCGGCATAACAGCCCCACATTACATAGTACATCATTAAAATGTTCCCTTTAAAAAAATTTTCAAAATATTTCACGACCTGAAATGTATAGGTGATAAACAAAAGCCAAAGATCATTCTGAAAAGTGATAAGACCCTTTTGGAGTAGAAGGGGCTGTTAACTTTTGGCTGTCTTCAGAAAGGGTTTTTCCAAAACGCCTGAAAAATATAGGGTCAAAAATACTATCTCTGAATTCCATATAATCAAGACCAGGAAGTGGAAATGCTCTGGTATCCTTATAACAATGAATTTTCAAAAGTCAGTCACTGGATGCCATATACGTCTTTCTGGGGGACTAAATCTTTAACACTTTCTAAGGTAAATTGCTGTGTAAAATGACACCGTCTAAAGTATATGTTGACAACCCTTTTCCCTTTACAGAAAACTTTGGGTGATCACTCTTTTTCGAGTAATAAAAATTTTGTAAAGGGTTCAAGGGGGAATCGAGGGGATATAAGCCATTTTTAAAACCACTTACACCTGGTAAAAGAATCTCACACATTTTTTTCAACACATGCAAAAAATCTTGACTTCTTCGGGGGACATCTGTGGGTGTTAAGACTTTTTCCTCTACTGTTTGGGCAGACGGGGTTCTCCCCGTGAAAGCATTGACCCACGGTCTGAAGACATTGTCCCTTCCCAAAACAGGCTACCATATGAGCAATGTCAAAGCAATGTTTCTCTGAGGAGGCACTCTGACCAGGAATTTAGCAAAATAGAGGGGATCTTATTATCTTGTACAACATGTAGGACGGCGATGACCAAACCCTTTATCTCACAGACTCACGTCAACTAAAAATTTTTCACAATCGGAATACCAGGACAACAACGGCACTCTAGTGAGAGCCAAAAAAGAAAATGTCTTTCACCCGGTGACAAAAAGGGAAAAGGGCTTTTACTTGCTTTCTGAAAAATCTCCTCTGAGGGGGAAACTAACTTGAACGAGTAGTATTTGTAGGAAACATCCCCTAACCGAGGTTGTCAAACATGCCTACCCCTGAGGCAACTGCACCTACCTAAAATGCATGAAGTTGTGGGAGTGGTTTCCAGACAGGATATACAGTGGTCAAGTGCCGGTGTTTATTACATTGCTTTATAACAAGCACAGACCAGAAGGGCTCACACCTTGTCTTTTGTACAGAATTAAAAAACCAAGTGTAAACAGGGTGATAAAAGGAGGCAAAAAAGGGAGCCTATAAAACAGTCATAAAAAAAGCCTAGACAAATCTGAAAAAAACCCGTGTTACAAGTGAATCACATTGTTCGCTCTGGGGGGTTGTCTTGTTTAAACCCAATAAACCAAAATACGATTTTAGAACGGAGCCCTGCACTGGTTGTTGGGGGGGGGAGGCCCTATATTCGAGTGTGACTATTCCGATAAATTGAAACATACTCGTAGATCCCACTGTAAACACACAAGTTGAAAGATTTTTCCCAAAAATTTTTCTTTACGGGTATGACAGATTTTGGGTTCCAACTGATAGCCCCAGATGGTATGACCTAGCGTCGTTCAGGCATGCTGTTTGTACGAATTAAACCCCAATATGGGGGTCTTTTATTCATCAAATCTCAGGGAAGGGGTCTGCCCCGTTAGACAAAAAAAGCTGAAAAACCTTTGTAGGAAATGTGGGGGAGGCAAACCCTCGGACATGCAGATCAGAAGGGGACACTCCACTAAGGTGGTTCCCCGAGTCCGTTCTAAAAAGAAGGATATGAATAGTCACTTACCGAATAAAAATCAACATGACCAAAGTCTACAAAACACGAAATGGCATTGTAACATCAATTTGTACTAAAGGCCCTACTGTTGAATTGAAAGGACAGGTAAATATGCGGTGAGTCATCAATGCAAAAGGGTTTTTCAGCTTTTTCCGAAAAATACTTCGCAAGAAAATGCTATGAAAAAGCCATAAAAAGATTTTTCCCCTCTAACTGCATATGGCATCGAAAAAATTTTGGGACAGGGATGGAGTACTGAGTATCAGTTCTTTCACCACTGAATTTTTGATTTTAGTGCTTTGATTTCTCAGAACCTGTCCTTGATGATTATTACAACTCAGGGAAAAAAAAGGCCTGTTATCCTGGGGGTAAAAGGGGAGCAAGGACAGAACAAACACACGCTGAATGACTTTAAATTATATTTCCCTTTACCAATGCGATTTAAGTATTTTAAAGTTGTAACATATCATTGGAAACAAATTTGTTTAACACGGGAAATCAAGAGCAAGGACACAACCGGAGACAGAAAGGGGGAACCGTGTTCAACCACTCTAGAAAGGAAAAGACTGGTTGGGGAAAAGTGAGTGGTGACCCGCCCCCTCCACAAAACCCCAAACCCCCCTTCTCATTGGCTGAAACCAGATACTGATCGACGAGGGGGGGTCATCGCCGACCCTTAGCACCCCCGGTTTTCTGATTGGGAGGTAGCCTTTCATTAATAAGGGGGTTTTACATGCCCGAATAAAAGTTACATACTCTTTTCATGCCACAAGGATAGTTCTGGTTGTTTGGGGAAACCCGTCCTCTTCCACACCTCTTTTAAAGTCGGGGTTTGGAAATCACTAAAAGGGGCTGATTTTACGAACACTGAAAGTGTAATGACCTGCTCATGTGGGGGAAAAACAAAACCCGTAAATTCTTCGAGGACTTCCTTAGTTTACGTTCTAGTTCTGAAAGCCCGAATATTTTTTAGCAATGGTACCTTTTTCCCCAACTTCAAAATTCCCGCCCTGTAAATTTCATTTGTTTTCTTGCATGCGGCTGGACCGCGGACAACACATGACTGAAAATGGAACGAATGGTTTCCCCCCCAAACATTAGGGGGGGTCAAAGGAGCAGCAGAATCGGAGTATGGGGGTTATGGAAGGAAATAAACCCTTTTTACAACCGATCGTGCCCTTTTTCAGAAATGCCAAAGGGTTCATCTCTACGGGGTTGGTTGGTTGAATCTTGGCAAAAAAGTTTCCCCGTGTTAAGGCAAACCCTTTTCAAAGGCGAAGTTTTAAATGAACTTTAAACAAATTCAACATTTGGGTAAAGAGTGAAAAAACTTATTTTAATTTACCTTGAGTAGGGTTGCAGGTATTAATTTAGCGAAAAAATAACAGAGGGGTCGATCAAAAAAATAAACACGAAGAATGGGGCTGCCAACATTCAATTTTTATTTTATTTTTTTTGAAATATAAATTACAATATAAAAAATTTAAAACCCATGTAGAGCTAAACAGTAAACCCAAAAAATTACCTAATCCAAAATTGCACACAAATTACAACTCCCCTGTGGGTAAAGCCCCCCCCCCCCTTCCCCCATCACACTTAAACCAAAACCGTTGGGGGGTACCCAAAAGAATTTTACAATAAAATTTCAATTTAAAAAAAAACGAATAAGTATTAAACCCACAAAACTAATATAAAACCTGGAAAACCCGATCCCCCCAAAATTAAATGTTTATCACATATTTTTCAATATTTATAAAATATTGGACTGTAAAATCTCAAAGTATAAATTTTTCCCCCAACTTTTACCCAATCGTGTCTAAAACCAAAAAAAACCATTTGAAAAAACTTCCTACTCCCCTTTTTAACCCCCTTTTGGGGTCACTAAAACCCTTTTTGTTACATGAAAAACCTTACTTAAAAAGCCCTCACGGCTTTGGACATATTACTAAATAATTAGTTTGGACACAAGATGGAACCGTACCTACACATGTAAGAACAACGGTTTGCATACACAAAGGGGTCTTAAAAAGTTGTTAATAACACACATCAACTTACAAATATATACGTATGTATGTACACACATATACAATACCCCACACATACTCATACACACACTTTAACACAATAAAAAAAAGCTTTTATTGCCAAATGGTTTTGTCCGGTAATGACCGAAAATGCACAAATTTTGAGTATTTTCAAAACCCAAAAGATCGTAAAGTAACCGGGGTACCCAACGGGAAAATACTTGTTTATTCCCTCTTTTTAGCCCCTTGAACAGGGCCCTTTTTTCCCTTATTAAATTTCTTATAAGCAAAAAAAGTTTTTTTTTAACACTGGACCTACAAAAAAATTTCCACACAAAAAAACCCCCATAGAGCAAACCATTAGACCTACCCCCTCCATACCACACAACTCCATACAACTTACCACGTTCACGTATCCTCCCAAATATTCATTCCTCGCTAAATAAGGGAAAAAGGGCCCCCTTTTACTTTGGATTTCCCCATTAAAGAGCCTTTACCGTAATATTTCTGTACATCCGGAAAAAAAAATTTCCCCCCGTTTCCAATAAATGGTTTTTTCAAATACTGACATATATTCCCGCCGCAATCCCCTAATTTAAAAGCCCCTTTTTTTCCCCCCCGTCCCCCGGAATAAAAAAGAAATCCACACAACTATATAAAGGGTCTCCTTACATCCTCAGGTACCCCCCCTCCCCTTTGAGGGTCGCAGTATCTCTACGTTACCCCCTCCCATTAAATGAAAAATCTTTCCACCACAACCAACCTCCCCCAATCTTTACGAAGTAGACGGCATAAAACTGTTTCTGGTTCCCAAAATGTTCGCATTTTTTCTTCCTTACCCAACCCATCACACACAAACGTTTTTAAGCTAAAATTTTCCATTTAAAAACCTATACATAATTCCCGTACCCTCGGGATTAATCTAAGCTTCTGAACTCATACCAAAACTTTTCCCCCCAAACATACAAAGGGGATACCCATACCCCTTTCTGATTTTTGTTTTTTACTCATCTCTACAAACCCTTCCCCAAACCTTTAAATTTTTTCACCCCTTTCCCATACTAAAAATAACCGAGCATATCTCCATTCCATTAATTCCTTTCCCCACCATCGTCAATCCCCCATCCTCTCCCAACTCTCACTCCTTTTTAAACCCCCCCTCCCGTACGAACCTCTGTTTAAACATACATGGCCTTTTACTCTCGGCCCCAGAGCCAAAAAATCCACTCCCCCCCGCATACTTTTTCTGCCCTTCCAAAACCCCAAAAAATAACGGGGCACCCTTCTCTGTACTCTTGTATCTCCGCCCCCGTAAAGGAAAAAACCCACAGCAATTTCACACCTTTCATATACCAAAGAATTTTTTATTTTGCCTTTCATTAAAGTAACATCCCCCTCTTAGTTTGAATCCTGTGCACAAATTTCTCTCCCCAATTCCCAGTTTACTCGTCGCGCCTCCCTCCATCAGCCATTAGAAATTCCATAAATTTCAACTTTTCCCAAAACCACTTCCCATCCAAACTCCAACCCCACTACCCCCCACCCAATCCCCTATTTCTAATAATTCGATTTAGCTCTGTTGACTCTCATACCTGACCCCCCCAAAAATCTCATTACCCTCCCAACCTTTCGAATCCTTCAAACACCGCGATCATACTGTTGATCTTCCACATATCCAAACCCCTCTGTAAGCCCCTCCCCCCCCTTGAAATTTGTTGTTTTTCATTCATTTCTAAAAGGGGTTGTTGCATACATCGAACAAAACTTGAGACATGGGCCCCCTTTGCTCAAACCCTTCCCTTTTCCCAAACAACACCCAACCCACCATTAATTTTTGCACCTGATCACCGATCCTGCATACAGTTCTAAACCAACTTAAAATTTCCCTCACCAAAACCCAGACTCTTAAACTACTACCAAAAATTCCCTATTCCATCGTCATAACATTCTCCCATCAATCCCCAAAAAAACTCCCCCCCTTGCAACTCTTTAAAAATTCCCTAATTCGACTCGCCATCCCTCATGCTACGACCCGGAATCCCCATCTGCCCCTTATTACAATACCACTTATCACCCGCTTCATCCTATTCCCTAGTATCTTCGCAAAAATCAAAGTCTGTACACTTTAAAAGATATGACCCGTACGCGCTCAGTTTTTCCCCCTCCTTCTTTTCCCCTGACTAATACACCCACACCTCCCTCTGTGCCTTCCAACTTTACTTCCGGAGCAAAAAAATTCATTACTGAACCAAAAATTTTGAACACCGCCTATTTCACTTCATCCATACCAATACACCTTCCTCTCAACTAGTCCCCCCACTTTTCCCCCATGACTTGCCCCCCCCTTTTTTTCCTCGCTACCCATCCAAACGTTACACTTCGCCCATTTCTTTTTAAACCAATAATCACATAATTACTTATCCGTCAGTTTCTTTAAATTTTTTGCCCCATTTTATACCCTTTCCAAACTTCACTAACCCTATAGAAAAAATAGTGGACCCTGTTGTCTCATTCAAAACTTCTCGACACACTTCCCGAAGGTTTTATCTCCCCAAGTACTGCTCCATCCCCCCCCCTTACTCTTATTTCACAATCTTTCATATGTATTTCCCTTTAACTATCCTGATAAATAATAGTTTTCGAACTTTTTTCCCCCTCCCCCTTTCATAGCATCTTTTGAGCGCTGTTCCAAATAATCGAAAACCATACCCCACCTCGCCCCTCCCCCCCTTACATTTATAAAAACCCCAACCATTTTTTAGCCTTATTTTCCCCCCATTCCAAATACCTTTGCCCATCCATTCTCTCCACAAATGTTCCCACCATTCACCAAAACCCCCGCACTCACCCCCCCCCACAGCCTCGCATTTAATTCCCAAAACCCTGAATATATCTTTAACCACACCCCCCAACCACTCTGCCAAAACTGCCCTATGACGGAAAACCCCACATCCAGTTTTTCACCTCTCCCACAAAACTCCTCCGATTATAAATCCTATCAAATTGCGCTATAACCTCGTCAAAAAGTAAACTCTATTTGCCAAGCCCCCCCCCCTCCACATCCCAACTCCCCTTTTTGCTAAACAATTTCTAACGCCCTAACACACATCCCACCCCCCTTTGGGTCCACGTCCCCCCCCCCCTTATTACACATTTCAATCCCCACCAATTATAGTAACTAAGGGAAACCCCTTAAAAGATACATCAAGATTCTCTTACAAAATCCTCTTTTACTTTTTATTGTGTTCTCCACTGGCATGTAAACCCCTATAAAACAACCCTAAGTCTCCCCAATCACCATCCACCCTCACCACCCTCCCCCCTTTTCCCCCTTTATAATTGCAAGGGGCCTTTTTCCCTTTACAGCCACGCCACTCCACCTTTTAACCGAACAACCCACATACCTACAATTTATAACCTTTTTGTACCAAGCAGCCTACCTTATAATTATGCTCTTGTATAAAACAACACCCTTTAACCTCCGTAAAACCATTCCCTCCAAAAAAGTTTCACTTCTTTCTCAATCATTTACATTAAAGTTACTACCTTTAATTATTTTAACATCCGCGGTTTTCCCCCCGCCTCGGTAATTCCTACTAACGTTCTGCTGAATAGATTCTTTTTTGACAGCTGGGTTTTTTACCCCCCCTATCCCCCCTTTTTCCCTAGAACTGTTTATCCTTTCCGTACCTTCCCTCACCCCCCTTGTGGGTTACTTCCTTTACCAAGACTTTTCCCTGACTTTGTCCTAGGAAACACGTCCTCTCCGACTTCCCCCGTTCTTTACGGGGAAATTCCTTCCCCACAAAACCCCTTACTTTCTTTTCCTCCCTAGGACTTTTGCCACAAATGTGTGCACATACATTATGCCCAAATCACCCAAACTTTATGCTACATTCCATCACTGGTTTTCTCTCTGCATTCTTCAGACACCCTCAACTTTATTTTGAAAGGAACTTTTAAACCCCCTTCAGCAACCCTCCTGTTACCCGCACACTCGTCATCACTCATTTTCTCGTCGATGTTTTCCATCCCCGGCAACTGGGAATGTTATGCATCCGTCCATTCCACCCCCTGCCCTATCAAAATTTCACTCAACGGGAAGTTGTTTGGTTTTACCCTGTCCCCCGACGCATCCTACCAGCCGCTTGTAGGCGCAAAGGAACTGTCCCTCCTTCTTGCTTTCTTATGGCCGACTGCCATATGTTCAAAAAAACCACAAAATCTCAAGTTTCCGTTGCCATAGTACACATAGCCCCCAGTTCTGAAAAAATCCAGAGGGCATAAAGGAATTGACTGCCTGAAAATCATTTTCAGCATAATTTACCCCTCAGGCAGCCCCTCATAAGGTCCATTTTTCCACACCCCCAACTCAGCTGAGGGGATACACGGACACCAGATCATGCTCCGTTGCCTCAAATGGAACATTTCTTACTTTCACCCACGTTACGTAACTCGACACATCATGTAGACATACTTCCACCATAGTGTTCACACCAGCCGTTTCTCTTGATATTATTGACGATGCTAGAGTAGAAGCCCGCCTCTTTAAACTTGATGAATATCCTTGTAATACCATTTATGGCCACTCCATATAATTCTTCATTCGTACGCAATAAACTTCACCGATGATCGTAGGCAGTAACACCTGCATTGTTGTTCCTGTAAGCGAGCCACGAACCAATTCAACATATACAGTGTTCACCCTGCGACCATGTCGATCCGCCATGTTGATTGCTCCAAAACAGAAAAACTGCGCAGAAACTGTTGATTCAGGAGCTACTGTGCAGCCTGTCCACACGGCTCGAGAGCGATGAGACAATGTACAAGTCAAGTGATCAAAATCGTGATTGGTGATGAGATTGCTAGCTTCTCCAGGTAAAGGAGAAAAATTATACACAAATTACCTACTCGTAGAGAGAGAAGGAAGCTTACGACGACGTTTCGGCCCGACTTACATTATTTACAAAGTCACACTAAATGATCCAAGTCAGACCAAGATATCGTCGTAAGCTTCCTTCTACTCTCTATGAGAAGATTATTTTTGTATTGTTCCATCACGGTATTGTGCCTTTAGTTCTTCAAGCTTCAAGATTACTTGATTGCCGTCAAACGTAGGAATAACATCAAGAAGTTCACAAAAATAAAGAAAAGGCTATAAACTATCAAATATCTGTCAGAAGGCATGGAACCATTAGATTTCTCACACGGTTCAAGGGTTTCGTGAGTTACGTTATTTACATTAGCACTAGCACTGCTAATTACAGGTGATTCTGACCTGGTTTAGTGATTAAGCAAGACAAAAGCAAAGAATGTTAAAATGCGATAACACAGATAAAATTACCAAATATAAATGACACTGGACTAACACAGATCCATCCAACATCTCGTACAAAGTTTAATTAAACAATGGTCAAGTGATCATATCAACGGTTAGCTGGATGAACAACAGTGGATGTACAAGCTGGTGTACACACTGCTGACAGTAGTAGTATAGTAGTAGTAGTAGTTGTAGCAGTAATAGTAGTATAGTCGTAGCAGAAAAAGTAGTGAAACATGTGACAGAGATGACAACAAGAAGGAAACAGTGCTGGTAAATAGAGGACCAAAGGTGGAGACTATGCGAAGAGATATTAATAGAAATCGAAGTAATATTGTAGGAGTCTACGAAGATACAAGAGAAGCGTTGCAGGAGAGATAATGACCATTGAAGGAAAAAATAAATCCCAGATCTACAAAATCCCCACAGAACAGAACCCACTGGGCAGAAGATATCAAAGACTAAGAAAAGAAAATATAGGAAAGGAGATAAATATCAGTGAAGTGACAGTGGTCAGCATCGCCGCGGGGCAAGTACTTGACATGGTCATGTAAATGGTTTGGAAAGGCGATTAGTTGAAGAATAAGTACAGTTTAAGGAACACTTGGGAATCTTTATTGAGAAAACGTTTCCCAGTCAGTGGCTTCCTCAGTCCAAAACAGAGAAGAAAGGTAGAAGATGAGGAGAATTTGAAGTAATCAGTCCCTCAGCTGGAACAGATTTGTTCAGTTCATCATCAGTCTTAATGGACTGAATACATCGACTCCAGGCTGAGGGACTGATACCTCAAAACCCTTCTTATCTTCCACAACTCGTTTCTGTATTGGACTGAAGAAGCCACTGGCTGGTGAAACGTTTTCCACATTAAAGATTTCCAAGTGTTGCTTAAGTGTCGTATCTTCAGGCTGACATGGTGCCAGCAATCAGAGTGGGATCTGCTGGTGACTTTCAAATCTTTAACATCCAGAGTGTAAGAATTAATTATTCCTACTTTTGTGAAATCCATTACATTAGATGTAGCCTCTGTCTCATTACATGAGGTGATCAATCCTGAAGGTCTGGAGTCAATTATGGAAGAAAATGACGCACACACGGAAGTGGGAGTCTACGAATTGTAACTACTACTGCTACTACTCTACTACTACTACTACTTTCCTCTTGTATCACATTCACTAAACTTTCACTTGCAACACACTCACCTCTCTGAAACCTACGATACACTCACACTCCTCCCACCTGCAACACACTCAACCTTCTTCCACTAAAAACGCATTCACTCTGCTCCCATCTACAACATACTCTACTCCCACCTGTAACACACTCGTCCCTCCACTACACCCACTTAAAACGCATTCCTCATCCCCACCCAGCAACACACTCTCCTAGCTCTAACTGCAGAGCCGGGCCTGCCACCTACACCTTCATGATAAACAACGCAGCGCCTGGCAGCGCTCCAGCAGCACACGTCCCTGGAGGCACTGAAACTCAATGGACATCAAGAGTGATGCTCCCCCTGACACACCAGTAAAAGCTATGTGGAAAGCTGGTCTTCCCAGCCAGATGCATCCAGGGTTACCACATGCCCAAGCCAGAGTTACGTCTGGTTTGTCCATCCTTCTGATGCAAGCAAAAGAGAAACACGTGCGCCCACACAGACACAAAAACACACAGTCACACACAGTCCCCACACACAGACACACACAGACACACACAAAGGCAGGCACACACACACACACACACACACACACACCCCACACACACACACACACACACACACACACACACACACACACACACACACACACACACTCACACACACACACACACACACACACACACACACACACACACACACATGCACACACACACACACACACACACACACACACACACACACACACACACACACACACCAAAACACACACACACATGGGGGTCCCGAAACATGGAGAGCCAAGATGATGGACGTGTGCTTTGGGAAAAAGTCATGCACCAACATGTTAAGGACACTACCAGAGTGAGAGGGGAGGATGAACCAGCAAGATTGGACCTTGTGTTCACCCTGGGCAGTTCAGACATTGAGGACATCATGTATGAAAGTCCTCTAGGAGCTAGCGACCACGTGGTTCTGTCCTTTGAATACATAGTAGAGCTGCAAGTGAAGAGAATAACAGGAGCTGAATGGGAAAAGCCTGACTATAAAAGAGGCGACTACATAGGGTTGAGGAACTTCCTGCGGAGGTCCAGTGGACAGAGAACTGGCAGGAAAGCCAGTAAATGAAATGATGGAATATGTAACAACAAAATGCAAGGAGGTAGTGGAAAGGTTTATTCCCAAGGGCAACAGTAACAACGGGAAGGCCAGAACGATCCCCTGGTTTACCCGACGGTGTAAGGAGGCAAAAACAAAGTGCAATAGAGAATGGAAAAAGTACAGAAGGCAGAGAACACACGAAAATAGGGAGATCAGTCGCAGAGCCAGGAACGAGTACGCACAGGTAAGGAGGGAGGCCCAGCGACAGTATGAAAATGACAGCATCGAAAATCAGACTGACCCGAAACTGTTGTATAGCCACATCAGGAGAAGACAACAGTCAAAGATCAGGTGATCAGATTAAGGACAGCAGGTGGAGAACTCACAAGAAATGACCAGAGGTGAGGAGCTAAACAGGAGATTTAAGGAAGTTTTTACAGTAGAGACACGAAGGCTGCGGGAAGTCAGTACAGAAGGAACATCAAGAGGGAATATACCACCAAGTGTTGGATGACATACGAACAACCGAGGAGGAGGTGAAGAAGCTGCTAAGTGACCTTGATACCTCAAAGGCGATGGGACCGGACAACATCTCCCCATGGGTCCTTAGAGAAGGAGCAGGATGCTGTGCATGCCTCTAACCACAATCTTCAACACATCCCTTGAAACTGGGCAACTACCTGAGAAATGGAAGACAGCAAATGTAGTCCCCATATTTAAGAAAGGAAACAGAAACGAGGCGCTAAACTACAGACCTGTGTCTCTGACATGTATTGTGTGCAAAGTCATGGAGAAGATTATCAAAGAAGAGTGGTCGAACACCTGGAACGGAACAAGATTATAAATGAAAACCAGCATGGGTTCATGGAAGGCAAATCTTGTATCACAAACCTCCTGGAGTTTTATGACAAGGTAACAGAAGTAAGACACGAGAGAGAGGGGTGGGTTGATTGCATTTTCCTAGACTGCAGGAAGGCGTTTGACACAATTCCCCACAAGAGATTAGTGCAAAAGTTGAAGGATCAGGCGCATGTAACAGGGAGGGCACTGCAGTGGATCAGGGAATACCTGACAGGGAGGCAGCAACGAGTCATGGTACGTGAAGAGGTATCACAGTGGGCGCCTGTGACGAGCGGGGTCCCACAGGGGTCAGTTCTAGGGCCAGTGCTATTTTTGATATATGCGAACGACATGATGGAAGGAATAGACCTGAAGTGTCCCTATTCGCAGATGATGTGAAGTTGATGAGAAGAATTAAATCGGATGAGGATGAGGCAGGACTGCAAAGAGACCTGGACAGGCTGGACCATGTGGTCCAGAAACTGGCTTCTCGAATTCAGTCCTGCTAAATGCAAAGTCATGAAGATAGGGGAGGGGCAAAGAAGAGCGCAGACAGAGTATAGGCTAGGTGGACAAAGACTACAGACCTCACTCAGGAGAAAGACCTCGGGGTGACCATAACACCGACCACGTCACCGAGGCACACATCAGCCAATAACTGCTGCAGCATAAGGGCGCCTGGCAAACCTGAGAATAGCGTTTCGATACCTAAATAAGGAATCGTTCAAGACACTGTATACTGTGTATGTTAGGCCCATACTGGAGTATGCAGCACCAGTCTGGAACCCACACCTGGTCAAGCACGTCAAGAAGTTAGAGAAAGTACAAAGGTTTGCAACAAGGCTAGTCCCAGAGCTCAGGGGAATGTCGTACGAGGAAAGGTTAAGGGAAATCGGACTGACGACACTGGAGGACAGAAGGTCAGGGGAGACATGATAACGACATACAAGATACTGCGGGGAAATAGGTAAGGTTGGCAGAGATAGGATGTTCCAGATAGGGGTACACGGAACAAGGGGTCACAACTGGAAACTGAAGACTCAGACGAGTCACAGGACGTTAGGAAGTATTTCTTCAGTCATAAGTCGTCAGGAAGTGAATAGCCTAGAAAGTGAAGTAGTGGAGGCAAGAACCATACATAGTTTTAAGAAGAGTATGATAAAGCTCAGGAAGCAAGAGAGAGAGAGAGGACCTAGTAGCAATCAGTGAAGAGGCAGGGCCCAGGAGCTGAGTCTCGACCTCTGCAACCACAATTAAGTGGGTATAATTAGGTGAGTACACACACACATGAGCTGAGTCTCGATCCCTGCAACCACAATTAGGTGAGTACACCACACACACACACACATGGTATTGAGAAGACATGAACGAGTCTCTGTTTAACCAAAGTAGTAGGGAGCAGAATCGAAGTGCATTAGAGAATGGAAAAAAGTACAGAAGACAAAGGACCCAAGAAAATAAAGAGATTAGCCGAAGAGCCAGAAACGAATATGCACAGATAAGGAGGGAAGCTCAACGACAATATGAAAATGACATACGAAAATGAGAACAGTCAAGGACCAAGTTATCAGGCTGAGGAAGAATGGGGGAGATTCACAAGAAACGAGATTTAAAGAAGTATTTGCAGTAGAGACAGGAAGGACCTCAGGAATTCAGAATATGGAGGTGCACCAACAAGTGTTGGATGTAATACACACAACCGGAAGAAGGTGAAGAAACTGCTATGTGAACTTGATACCTCAATGGCAGTAGGAGCAGACAACATTTCTCCATGGGTCCTTGGAGAGGAGCAGAGATGCTGTGTGTGAAGCTAACAAAAAACTTCAACACATCCATTGAAACTGGGCAACTGCATGAGATATGGAAGATAGCAAATGAAGTCCCAATTTTTAAGAAAGGAGACAGACACGAGGCATTAAATTACAGACCTGTATCACTGACGTGTATAATATGCAAAGTCATGGAGATCATCAGGAGGAAGAGTGGTAGAGCACCTAGAAAGACATAAGCTTATAAACGACAACCAGCACGGTTTCAGGGAAGGAAAATCCTGTGCACAAACTTACTGGAGTTTCATGACAAGGTAACGGAAGTTAGGCACGAGAGACAAGGGTGGATAGACTGCATTTTCAAGAACTGCAAGAAAGCCTTCGACACAGTGGCTCACAAGAGGTTAATGCAAAAGCTAGAGGATCAGGCATGCATAACAGGAAAGACATTGCAATGGATCAGAGAATACCTGACAGGAAGGCAAGACGAGTCATCATACGTGACGAGATGTCAGAGTGGGTGCCTGTGAAGAGCGGGGTTCCACAAGGGTCAGTCCTAGGACCTGTGCTGTTTTTGGTATATGTGAATGATATACGTAAGAGATAGATTCCAAAAGTGTCTCTGTATGCAGATGATGTTGAATTAATGAGGAGAATTAAATCGGTCGAACATCATGTAGGACTGCAAAGAGACCTGGACAGGCTGCAAGCCTGGTCCAGCAGCTGGCTCCTTGAAATTATACCTCACCAAATGCAAAGTCATGAAGAGCAGGAAGGGCAAAGAAGACCGCAGACAGAGTAAAGTCTAGGTGGCCAAAGACTCCAACCTAACTGAAGGAAAAAAGATCTTCGGGTGAGTATAATACCGAGCACAGATAACTGCTGCATCATACGGGCTCCTGGCAAACCTAAGAATAATGTTCCAATACCTCTATACACAATATACACCAGGCCCAAATTGGAGTATGCAGCACCAGTTTGGAATCCACTTTTTTCTGCCCTTGTCTTCTTGCTTCATAAGTGTCCACTTCAACTTCAAGGAGTCCATAAACGAAGACTGATCTCTACCTTCATTTTCCCACTGTATATTTCTATGTACCCTCTGATTCGATTTAGTTGCCTCCATTTCAGCTTTCCTTTCCTCAATCTCTTCACTATCGGTTGTCCCTGGGGCCAAGGTTTGGTCATTTTCCTCCTGGGCTTTCCCTGGGCACTGCTGTGGTTTGTTACGGCCTCTATATAATATCTTAGCTGTTTCATTTTCTTCAGCCCCCTCGATTGTTCTTGATGTGATCCTTTTTTTTTTCTCGGACTCCACGATTGTCTGATAGGGCCTCTGAGTACAGTTTCACTCTTTTATTCCCTATGGTCCCCTTGTTTGTGACTGAGGTAGCAGTTTCTGATGTCATGAACACATTGCTCTTTAGTTTCTTAGGCTGTTCCAGATTTTTTAGTTCCTCTTCTAATCTCTGTATCTTAGCCTCTGCTGCTGTAACTTGCATTCCCACTTCCTGCTTTGTGCAGCTATCCTCTCCTCCATTTTCATGCTAAGCTATTCTAGCTTCCTTCCTCACTGATGTTCCTTTTTCAAGAGCTCTGCTTCCCAAGCTTCCTTCCTAGACTCATCCTCTAGTCCCCTGATTTTCGGTCCTGCCCTCGGGCAACCCTATTTTTTTGGTTGCTACAGAATGAAAAACTTACGTAATTCTGTGTGGTTGTTTTGTGGTGTGTTTGTCTATGATGTCCTCAATACCCTGCACTACTCAAAGTGAATATTAGGTCTATCCTCTGGTTCATCCTCTCCTCTCTCTCTGGTAGTGTCCATCACGGGTTAATGCATGAGGTTTTTCCAGTACTACCTCCATCATCTTGGCCCTCCACATTCCTGGCCCCCATGCGGCTCCTGGCTTTCCCACTCAATTTTCTTGTGGTTGAAATCACCCATAATCAGCAGATTTGCCCTGCTCGCATGAGGCCTTCTGGCATTTTCAGTGTGTCAACCATACCTCTATTACTCTAATCATTCTCTTGCCTTGGGCTCCTGTTGTTCTGTGGTGGGTTATACATCACTACAATTACCACCTTGGGACCGTCAGACTCAAGTGCTCCTATTATGCAGTTTCTTGCTTCTCCTGTCTCCTCTCTCCAGCTCATCAAACCCCCAGTGGTTTTTGATGAGCTGTGAAACTCCTCCACCCTCTCTGTTTTCCCCCTGCCTTTCCTCAGGATCTGATATCCCGTTGGAATGATGGCAATCTGTTATAATTCCTGTGAGCTTGGTTTCTGTGATGGCTATGATGTCCGGTGATGCCTCTTTGAGTCTTTCGTGCCACTCCTCCCACTTATTAGTTATTCCATCTGCATTGGTGTACTATATACGTTAAGTTTTCCCTCCACCACTGGAGGGGTCTGTCAGGGTGAGGGACCTGGCAGTGTGCTGTGGGATTCTACAGTGTAGTATGGGAGGGCTGAAAGTGTGGCTTGTGGTCTGTGTTAGATAGCATGTTTGGGTGTGGGGTTCTAGGTGTAGTTCTGTGTATGCCTGCGCTTGTTGCTCTTCCCTGCTCTTTTTGTCCTCTGCTGTTTCTATCCTTGTCACTTTTCCTAGCCCCTTTCGCTTCTGTGTCCTCTCATTCAGCTGCTGTTGTTCTGTTCTTGTTCTGTGTCAGTATAGGAACACTCTCCTAAAATATTAACAATTCCTTCAGCCATGATTTCACTTGCAGGATCCTGTTTCACACTGTTTCTGTCTCAACAATCAGCTTAAACCAACCGGTTTCTCCTTTTCTACTACCCCCTTATTCTCTGACAATTTGCTATCTCAGTCTTGCCTTCACGTTTATTTCTCTGATAATGTTTTCAAACTCTTTTTTCTTCCTCTCATCTTTCATTTTGTGTCCTCCCCTCGCTCCCCCTGAAGCCCATGAATAAACAGACTTCTCCTTCTCCTCCTCCCATTGCCTTTCCCACAGTGTCTATGGGTCCCGTTTGTACATGGCCTTATTTTCCACACTTGTTTCAGGAAACAGGAAAACACCGGTTTTGAGAAACACTGGATATATTCCCTTCGATTTTTACTTTTCTTTCCCCCCACTTTATGTTTGTTTTATTGTTCACTTACTGCTCTATCGTTATTCCCCCCACTTCATGATTGCTTTATTATTCACTACCTCATCTATCCTTACCTCTTATCTCACTGGCTTGGATAACACTCGTTCTCTTTGAATTTGCAGTAAATGGCTTGTGGCAACACCTACACCCGACACTAGGCCTCCAGCCTCTCTCTCCTGGTATTGATTCCACTTTCCAATTGTCTTAAATACATTGTAGCTCTCTCCTACCGTTTCTGATTTAGGGCAGCTTGTAATTTTGTAATTCAGCGCTTGGGTTGATTCACTGACACTGACAGCTTTCGTGATCCTTGTTGGGCCAAAAACCACTAAAGATTCACGATGCTGTTACTTCCTGTGTGTGTGTGTGTGTGTGTGTGTGTGTGTGTGTGTGTGTGTGTGTTGTGTGTGTGTGTGTGTGTGGTGTGTGTGTGTGTGTGTGTGTTTTGATATTAAAGTTTAATCACAGTTAAGTTCATGACTTCATCATAGCAACATACTTAGCATAATGAACAAGTCATCACAATAAACCCGCCTTAAACGATTTTCCCATAACAAAAACAAATTACCAAAACAGACAAAATATAAGCAGCTTTATATTAAGTAGTTATCTCTAAGTTAATTGATACTTTTTGCACTAAAGTATATGGAGTAAATCTTGTGTGTATTGATACAATACAGTATTAGGTGTGTGAGGTGGAGGAGGGTTGTGTGAGGGAGGGAGGGGATAGGTATGTAGCCAGAATAGAATATTCCCAATGTAACCAAAGAAAGCAGTTGCAGTCTGAAACACGAGCCTCTCGCTCTCCCAGAATACTTTGTCTCGACGCTCTAACAAAACACTCCCCAGAAATATTGTTCACTCTGGCCGCCTCGTGAAAATATTTCAAGACCCTCTTCATCATCTGCATGGAAACTATCCCGGACGAAATGTGCCTACTATCCTCCGCTTCTTTCATTACTTGCTGCTGAGAATTGCCAGAGTAACTAAATGCTGTGAAGTGAAAGTGATTACTCTGTAGAGTATTTAAATAAATACGCATTATTATTTTTTTTTGTTTTTTGCTCTAAATAGAATTATCAAGAAACTAATTTATTAATACTTTATACCGACACAGAGAGTAAAATTGTTCTGATGAGCTAGTGAAGGTGAACTCAACATCAGCCAGGAATATAAGATGGAGTTCAGTATGTGTGGTGAATGTAGTGTAAGTGAGGCCAGTCCTTTTGTGTGTACAATGATGGTTCAGAGTATCTCCGTTTTAAAATAAGTGTTATTTGTATATTTGAGGATTCTAGTGTATAATGGAAGTTCATTGTGTGAGCGTTTGTGTTCACTTGGTATGTAAAAGGTGTTCTTCTTATGTTCGCAGGGTGTTCTTTGTATGTGTTGAGTGTTCTTTGTGCGTGTTGGGTTTTTTGTGTGTTGGGATTTCTTTGTGTGTTGGGTGTACTTTGCGAGTGTTGGGTGTACTTTGTGAGTGTTGGGTGTACTTTGTGAGTGTTGGGTGTACTTTGTGAGTGTTGGGTGTACTTTGTGAGTGTTGGGTGTACTTTGTGAGTGTTTGGGTGTACTTTGTGAGTGTTGGGTGTACTTTGTGAGTGTTGGGAGTATTTTGTGAGTGTTGGGTGTACTTTGTGAGTGTTGGGTGTACTTTGTGAGTGTTGGGTGTACTTTGCGAGTGTTGGGTGTACTTTGTGAGTGTTGGGTGTACTTTGTGAGTGTTGGGAGTATTTTGTGAGTGTTGGGTGTACTTTGTGAGTGTGGGTGTACTTTGTGAGTGTTGGGTGTACTTTGTGAGTGTTGGTGTACTTTTGTGAGTGTTGGGTGTACTTTGTGAGTGTTGGGTGTACTTTGTGAGTGTTGGGTGTACTTTGTGAGTGTTGGGTTGTACTTTGTGAGTGTTGGGTTGTACTTTGTGAGTGTTGGGTGTACTTTGTGAGTGTGGGTGTACTTTGTGAGTGTTGGTGTACTTTGTGAGTGTTGGGTGTACTTGTGAGTGTTGGGTGTACTTTGTGAGTGTTGGGTGTACTTTGTGAGTGTTTGGGTGTACTTTGTGAGTGTTGGGTGTTCTTCGTGTGTGTTTTCGGTGTTCTTTGTGTGTTGTTGAGTGTTTTATTTGTGTTTTGGATGTTCTTTCTAGGTGCTGGGTGCTCTTTGTGCATGTACTCACCTAACTGTGGTTGCAGGGTTCTTTGTGTGTGCTGGGTGTCTTTGTGTGTGTTGGGTATTCTTTGTGTGTATTAGGTGTTTTCTGTTTGTGTTTAGTAATCTTCGTGTGTTTTGGGTGTCTTTGTGTGTGTTGGGTGTTCTTTGTGTGTTTTGGGTGTTCTTTGTGTGTGCGTTTAGTGTGTTTTGTGTGTTCTTTGTGCATGTTGGGTGCTCTTTGTGTTTTTGGGAGTTCCTTTATGTGTGTCTTGAGTGTTCTTTCTATGAATTGGGTGTTATTTGCGTGTGTTGGGTGTTCTTTTTGTTTTGGGTGTTCTTTCTGCGTGGTGTTGGGTGTTCTTTGTGGTTTTGGGTGTTCTTTATGTGTTGAAGTGTCCTTT
>NW_026490782.1:0-21582 GCF_026875155.1 Cherax quadricarinatus
CCAACAGGTGAGGTGGGAAGATTTCACCCAGCTGCAAGAGTGCAGAGGCCAACGGTCTGCCCTAGGGCAGGCAGCCAGCGACGCACAGAATCCTGGAGCCAAGATGAAGAGTCTCCAGAAATCAACCAATCAGGCAATGTCTTCTTGAAACAAGAAAATCAATGCAATATTTCCTCAACAAACAAACCAAAAGCTTCTTCCAGCAAGTGGATCGCAAGGCAGCCAATCAGGAGCAAGCAAAGCATGCAGCCAATCAGGAGCAAGCAAAGCATACAGCCAACCGGGAGCAGGTACGTCTGTCCAATGCGGAAGCTAGCAGAGGAATGGAATGTCTGTCTCCACTAACCAGAGGTGGAGCAAGACGGCTATATATAGGCAGGAAGAGGTGGTGGTAGTAGTAGTAGTAGTAGTACAAGAATGGTATATAATACCGACAAGATGAAATTAAGACACATGCGCAACACGGGCATCCCCATCGTAGACGCTTCGCCATCCAGCCAGCCACTGGATGGCGAAACGTCCAGAACAAAGACAACCAGACGCCGCACAGAGATCATAGCGTCAGAGATCATAGCCATCCTATTGACTGGTCTTCTGCTAAAACCGTCTTCCCTACTTCCAACTCGAACAGTCGCCGTCTAGTTGAATCCTCTCTAATACACAACTTTCCTTGCATGAACCTTAGCCCTGGCTTCGTCTCTGTAGATGCCTTCCTCTCCCACTATATTGTAAAATGCTCCAAACTTCAGAACACCCGTGACTTAACCTGACTCCTCATTTTTTCTTTTTCATTTTCTTTTTCTTCTTCTCCCTCTTCCCCTTTCCTCTTTCCTTTTCTCCTCTGGGTTGTCTTTCTCTCTTCTGTCTCGTGTTTCTGTTCCTTCTTCATTTATTTCACCACTTCCCCCTTTCACGAACCTCTGTGCACTTGCTCTCCCTCAGTGGGCACCTAGCTCTCTTGCAGTGCTCCCCTTCCTTTGTATTTGACTGGCTCGTCCTCCTTATTTCCCACTTCTACCACTACCACTACTACTACTACTACTACCTCTTCTACTACTACTACTTCTACAACTACTGATGAAATTAAGACACATGTGCGGCGTCTGGTTGTCTTTGTTGTGGACGTTTCGCCATCCATTGGCTGGCTGGATGGCGAAGCGTCTACGATGGGGATGCCCGTGTTGCGCATGTGTCTTAATTTCATCTTGTCAGTATTATATACCATTCTTGTACTACTACTACTACTACTACCACCACGTCTTCCTGCCTATGTATAGCCGTCCTGCTCCACCTCTGGTTAGTGTGACTTTGTCAATGGTCCAAGTCGGACCGAAACGTCGTCGTAAGCTTCTCTCTTTTATGTGCGGGTTATTTGTGTATAGTGCCTAATATGTGTTTAATGTATCGCTGTTGGCCTGAACTGTATTTGAAAGTGGAAGAGAACTAACAGAGAACTTCTGCGCCATAGCCGATGAGCTGAGGGAATTCCTGTGCGGGTATCAATAGCAGGGCCAGATTAAGAAGTCTCCGGGCCCTAGGCTATTCAGATTGGCGGGGCCCCTTTGAGTTACGGGTAAGCGAAGCGACCCCTTCCAGCTTGGGGGTGGTGAGGGGGGGTCTGTGTGAGCCTGTTTAAGGTCTAATTAAATACATTCTGGCTATTTAGATTAAATTTAATATGGAAAGTATATCAAGACAACCAAAACCATTTACCAACAGCCATTATAACTATCTTGTTAAATCATGCATTTTAAAGAGAATAAACTCAAGACAGCATAGTAATTACTAATTAGGCTATTAAAATAGTGACATCATGTACCTTTTACATCAGCATAACCACTACAGCACTATTATTCCCTTTATAAATCACTGACCATTATTGTTATCATTGCATCATGCCTAAGACTATCAAATCATATAAACTCAAAAAGTAAAGAATTGTTTATATTCACAGGCACTTCTTAAAAAACTTTTTTCTGGATTTCATATTGGGAAAATCAACAATTATTTCTGAAAATCAAAATTTCTTTTTTAAAACAACTCAATGGCAAAAAGGCTAGGGTTTAAAAATTTTTTCTTGGGTCATTGTTTAAAGGAACTGGTTTTTCACTTTTCAAAACGAAAAAGAACGTTCTCCTTCACAGTTAGTAGCTGGGAATTTAGGTAAAGGCGTACACTATGTCAACATTAGGGAAGGGGTTTTTGAGTCCTGCATTTTTAAATGTTTTTAAAGCACTGGGGGACACATTTTCGGGGGATTTAATTGATTCATATACCCCGAAAAAAGACTATTTCTTAACAAATGTGTCCGAACATCGCTGAAATGTTTGTTTCAACTTTAATGCGCTTCTCTCAATTCTGCAACGGATAGTATAATTTTTTAACAGAAACCCAAATTTGTCATTGAGATTCGGGTAGATTTCTTTTCTTTTCACAATTCGTAATCAGTGAATCAAAATGCGAAGTATGTAGTGTCGTACATTTCTCCTTTGGGAGAAACCCAAAATTTTCATTGTCGGCTTTTCAAAATTGCGTTTCCTCTTCCTTGACCCTATGCCCAGAACTGTGTCTTTCCCCCAGCAGTTTAGTTTTTCTCTTAAACTTTCAAAAGCTTATCATTGCGAAGTGGTTTTCCAAATTCCCACTAAGCCGCATAGAGGTTACACAAGTAGCCATTTCAATTTCAATTTTCTAAAGTGTCTTTTCGGGCTTTTAACCGTTCCAGTATACCCCCAAGGACACAGATAAGGCCAATTTAAAAATTTTCCCAAATTTTTGTGCTAAGCTGGCTGTTCGCTTTTGAGTTCTGTCGGGGTTTTATCCTCTGCTATTTGGATCAAAGCAAACGTATTTCAGCAAAAGCTGCTTTAAAGCATGTTTGCATCTGCTGCCTGACCACCTTGTTTTTGATAATGTTTTGATGACTCCCCTAATTGTTGCTTGGTTAGGTTTTTTATTTTTATTTTATTTTTTTTTCAATTTATTTTTGTTTTGATTAATTTTAAAAAATCATTTTACTCTCCAAACACTTGAACTTTTTAGGTGGGGACCCCTTTTCACTTGCACCATGTGCGCAGTCTTGGATGAGCCCCTGAACCCCTTGGACCGCAGGGCCCCCAAATGCGTGGGGCCCAAGTTTGCCTATGCGGTAATCCGGCCCTGATCAATAGTCTTGTGTGGGCATAGACCTGGGAGCGTGTTAATATGGAATTAGGAAATTGGCGTTTCCGACCGTCGAAACGTGATTAGTGGTTTCCCTTCATAATAGGAAGTGTTTTAGCTGTTTATGGTGAAGAGCGAAGGAACATAATTTACGGAACCGATATAATAAAACAAAATCAGTGAATAGTGAGAGTCGCCGAGGTGGTGGTTGACGCGATGCCATGACGACGAGTTCATTGAGTAAGTGATCCGTGAGTCAATCATCACTCATCGGGCTCAAATCTTAATGGATCAATTTTTAATAAGCGCAACTTAATGAGACACTAAGTGGTCTTGTGAACTGTAGTGAAACCAGTGGTAATGACACTATGTTAAGAGAATGTGTGAAGTAAAATGAGTCGCCATTCTCCGAGTGAACACATATAAGCGTGCGAAGGACACGAGTTTTTCGGAGTCTAGTCTTCTAAGTCGAACCTACCCAAGTGAAATCATAACCCTGCTGAAAGACGAACCGTATCGGTTTAGCCGGACATCGAAATCGGAGGAGGAAATAAGACAGACAAGGAATGCAACCTCCTCACCCACGGTTAAGTAACCTTTCTAGTTATTGCAAACTGATACTGGCCAGTTAAGTATGTTATAATATGGTAAGTGCTGTATGTGATCCAGCTGCATCAAGTGACCACCAGAGAAAATCTGGTAAGTTGTGGTATTATATACAAATATTTTTCCCTGATGGATATATATGTGTGTAACCCCCCTCCCCCCTTTCCCTTTTCCCTTTGCAGTCAGCAACATATAATCCATACAGTCGACAATTAATTAGTAGCACCGTGCTTGTGTGTGTTATCTACTTCTAAGTTATAGTATTGGTCTAGGATAAATGTGGATAAGATTTGTGAGGTCAAGGGGCCACTTAAAGCGACCAGGAGTGGCTTAAGTTTTCTCACACGGGTAACTACTGTAACTAATATAGGTTGTCACCCCCCAATGGATTATTTGATAAATGTAAATTGAGTACAACACGAAAACCCCTTTAAAAAATTTCCTACTACATTTTGCTCCTTCCTGAAGGGATGTAATCAGTGAAAAATTAATTAACTAAATTTAATTATTTAATAATTAAGGACTGATTGAAGAAGTGGGCATAGGGCCCAAAAATTTTTAATCGATGTGGGGTTGGAGAAAATTAGCCCAATTAATTGCAGCATGTTACTAGGATTTATACAAATAAAGTGCAAGAATTACTCTTAAAAGGGGTCTATTTAAGTTTATAATTGGTGATTAAAATTCCCCTCCCAAAAAGGGGATCGGGGATTTTAAATGCAGCGGGCAAGCCCATGATGCCAAAGCAAAAAAAACCATTGCAAGCTCCGAAGGTCATATCCAAAATCATACAAAAAGTGATGGATTTAAGGACAAAAAAGGGTGAACCCTGAGAATTAAAGTTACACCTAAACCCTTAAAAATAGATATGATCTATAAATTGTGAAAAAAGACTGTGAGGAGACTACGGGTAAATTGTGCAGATGATGCTAAAAGGGGGGGGCGGCGTTGAATAAAATTTTATGAAGTGGAGGACAACATCGGTCCTGTAAAACAAAAGGCTTGGATAAGGTAAGTAACAATAAGTAATAAGAAAGTTTATTCAAGAACCAAATCTTACAAATTATCATACATAGCAGCATATGGTAGAGAACCGGGGGAAAACCCCAAAAAAGTCAACAGAGTGATTTTTTTTCCTTTGGGGGTCCTTTTCCCTTATTTTTATAAATTAAGTTTAAAATTTTCTTTTTATTCATAAAAAAATAACACTTTATCATAAAAAAAAGACTTTACTACACGAGGGTCATTACTGGGAATAAGGTAAAATTTACACTATGTTAGCTAAAAAAAAAAAACATTCCCCTCCCTTTCTGTAGCTACATTCATCGACCATTTTGGCATCTTCTTAAACTGGTTCATGATACTGGCTTTGACACGTGCGGGTAGTCTTTCCATTCCTTATTGCTGTACAATAAAAGGTGTTTGAACCCTGGCCGGAGGGTGGCTACTACAAAGTTGTGCCCTCCCCCTAGTACTATATTTTGGTTCCCAACCTTGACAAAATGACAGCAAGATATTCTGGACACGTTTGTGGAAATTTTTAAAAACATGTTTAGCTTCAGTTTTTTTACTCTTCTTCAACTTTCACATATCCCTGCTGTAATTCATCCTGCCTACTGTTCTCTTGCCCAGCCCCGGGAGAATCTTACAATTTTTTTCTGGGTGTTTGCAGTCTATCTTTCATTTTTTTTTGTCAAGGCAGAGTACATGAAAGAAAAGCGTAATCCATAGGCATTGTAAAAGGGGCTAACATAAGGCCTGAGAGCCTCAGTAGGTAGCCCTTTGTCTTGTCTTACAGCTTCAGTCGGGCATTCGCTTTTTTATACACTGTTCCCCTATCAATTCTCCTGAATGCATGGGTCAAAGGGGTTTCCCCAATATTTCGAAAAAACCAAAGTGAGGGCCCCCATTACATGGATTTTAAAATTATTTACCCTTCTCAGTTTTATGTTTCGTCCCCAAAGAGAATGGCTTCATTTTTCCCAGATGTAATGATAGTTTGTTGCTACAAACCATTTGCGAAGGATCCATTTCCAGTGTTAAAACATTAGCTATACCTGGGGTTTTTAAACCTACACAAACGGGGCACGTCACCCGCATACATAAGTTTGCCTTGACACGATAGGGATGCCCCTTTACATAACATAAAAAAAAAAAAAAAGGGACCCAGAAAAACCCGGGAACTCCACATGCAAACGGCAGGGTTCTGATTTATTTTTTTGTTTTTACAATTGTCTCCCTTGCTAAGGTAGGACTTTTTAAAACCCGTCTCGAAAACCCATACCGTAGCTTGAAGTTTCTTACATTATAATTTTTGGGTTACATATCGAAGGGCCTTTTGCAGTCTAAGGTTGCCAACCTATGAGGTTCTCCTTTGACATTTCAGTTCTCAGGGAATCCACAGATTAATTAGGGAGGTGTCGGGTTGAGTAAGATCTTCTAAAGCCCGATTGATAACTATGGAGAATGTTTTGTCATTAAGGTATTTAAATACTTGAAGTACACCCCCCTCTCAAATTTTGGAATTTTAAAGAGTATACTAACAGGCCTATATTGCTGACACAGACCTACTTTTTTTTTGAAGATGGATAACTCGTCCCCCCTAGTACGGTATTAGTGGTGATTGTAGATTATTATATGGCAATGGATTGACAGTCAAACACCATCTTTTAGGAAATTAAACGGATGTTAAGGGCCCGTCTCTTGTTGGGTTTAACCTGCTTAGTTTTTTTTTGATAAAGCTGAGATCACTTACAAGGGCAACGTTTGGGGTTACCCCTTTATTGGTATAGAATGTTTAAACTTATAAGGGCTGTGTTTAAAGGGATTTGGCAGCTGGTATTTACTTTCTAGTGTTGTTTTAACAGATGTTAGTAGGAATTAAAAAATTTCCACCTTAATTTTTGTGGGATACCTATTATCGATATGAGTACTATGTTTGACCTACTACTGGCTTATGGCTATACCCCAACTGTTTTGTTTTGCCCGAGCTTTCTGGGTTTTCCTTATACCTTTAAATTTTTTAGCAATAGTCTTTGCTTTCCCCCTTTTAAAGTCTCTCACTCTTTCCCCCCTTTGGAATTTATTTTGTCGCAATATCCTTTTTTTTTTTCTTTAAACTTTTTTAGCAGCTCGTCTCTGAATTTTATATTATTAACATCTCAGTAACATCCAGGGTTCATTCTTCTTTAATCCTAACCCTTTAACTGGGGCAATATTTCAAGGGGTGGAATGAACTTTTTTGAATTATTCCCACCGTTTAGCCGTGCAGCTTGTTATCTCTGTCCCGTCACAATTTTAGCCTATTTACCAGTGTTTTTACAGTATTTTAGTTGACCTCATTTTTATTTCCCCTTAGGGCCCACCCATCCCTGTATTTTTTTGTGCAGTAAAATGAAATGATCACAAACCCCCGTTTAATGACTCCTACTGACTAAAGTTCCAGCGCGGGGTTTCAAAGTTAGTGGGCAGTTAGGGGGGCGAGAAATGGTGATCCGGGTTTTGGTGTATTTAAATTTGTTGATGAACTATTTAAACCCCGAATTTGCTTTTATCCTTTTCATAGCCCGTTATTTTTCGCGAAAAAGATATTGAAGTCGCCCAGTATTATTTTACCGAATTGTTTTCGTCCGGGCAAACTCTGGGGAAAAGTCTTCAAAAACGGTCCCTTGGGAGGGGGGGGGGGTAATTATTCCCACTAAGATGGGTTTGGTCTTGGGAAGCAGCACTTCAAAACCCAAAAAAACTCCATTTATTGTTATTTTAAACAGGTCTTTGGGGTTTTAAGCAAGCATTTTTAAAAGTAGGCTTATACTCCCCCCCCTTTCTGTTCCTATCTAAGTGTTTTTTTTTGTAACCTTTTATTTTGACCCCGTCGTCATCACCGTATCTCCAACCAGGGTTCGAGATGTTATAACTGCCGCCCAATTTTGTTAGCTAGAATCTTAACTCTGCCAATTTAGGGAAAGTGATCTTGCGTTTTACTGAATAAAGTGAAGGCCTGTTTTCATAAAAAATTAATCATCAAAAAATTTTAATGGGTATTTTTATTAATATTAGGTAAATCAATGTCTTCATTGCAAAGGGGTAACGGGCCCAAAGTGCTTTTGTTACACCAAAATAATTCGGGCACCATTGCTATAATTGCATACATCCTATGCCCCCCACCCCTTACACTTTTACTAAGGTGCCTTTTCTTTTTTTTTAATGGTACTTTAGAAGGATGCCCCTTTTTTGGTTGTTTGGATAATAAGGCTGTATTGTCTCACATTGACCTAGAATGCATTACATATGGATTTAAAGGGTTACTTTCCTAGCACTAGACCTCTTTATCACCTCATTTATTTTCTGTTTTCCCTCTGCAAATAGTTTTAGGTCCGGATTTTTTTGGGAAATTCACCACTTAAGACGCTACAAAAAGAGCGGGGTCCACGTTTTTTTTGGGTATGGGGTGTTGCCATCCCTTCCGGCGATAGGAATTTACTTTCTGGTGGGAGGGGCAACTGTTGGGCTTTTACCGTCCGGGGCGCTGTTACCCACCCTTTCTAGCCCCCCAGACTGTTTTCTTTTTTCTTGGAATTGAAAAAAGATAAATAAATTATGGCGCCTGTCCCCCCCTAATGCCTGCCATTTCCTTTTCGCTCTTTACTCATATACAATAATTTTATTTTTTTTTTTTCGCACCAAAAACACTTAGTACTGTTTTAGCAATCCCCAAATAAACGTAAATTTTCTTTTTAAAAACCCTTCAGCTCACTTCCCTTAACTTCACAAACCCCTTTCAGTTAACCCCTTTTTACAACTCCCCTTCCCACCTCTTTTCCAGTCGGCTTCCCCTATTAACTTCAAAAATCCTTTCCTTTCTGGAGACAGAAAAAAGTTTAATCAATGGTTTTATCCCCCCAAATCCCCCCCTTTCCTTTTATGGGGGTTTTTTCTTGTTGTTGTTTCCCCTGCCCTGGTCTGCAACTGGGCCCTTTTTTAAAACACGGGGAAGAAAATGCCATTTACAACCTGACTTTCCTTGATTTTAGATATTTTTGGGCGTTTTACTGCTATGTTTCTCTCCTTACACGGTCAGCTGAATATAGGTCAGCTTTAAAATATTGACCTTGACTGTTTACCTATTCACTTCTTCCCCCGACTGGGATGAGGGGTAACCCCCCTATAATTTGGAGTTTTGTACCGTTTTTTTTTACATGCTCCTTTGGGTTTCCCCCTCGTTTCACTGGTACAGGGGATATATGTGGTACGATAGATCTACTGTCAGTACAGATGAACGTCATAAAAAAAGGTTTCACTTCGCTAATGTACGTCTGGCAGTGCTGGGTTTGGATCCAGTAGCCATTTTTAAATGCCCAATTTTCCCTTCGTTTGGCCTGAGGAAAAAAGCCCTACAGACCTGTCATTTTTCCGGAGTTTTGTTTCAGGTTTTTTGCCCGTTTTTCCCCCATTTTAACACTGGTGCAGTTGATATGGAGGTCATTTTTCTTTATGGAAAACGCTCATTCTAGTTCCCTGGCAGGGTTGGTACTTGATTGTCGGTCCCTCTTTTGTCATATTGTCCTTTCGTTGTCGTCCCAAAACCCCAGTTTTTATGTCACTATAGTTCCTTGCAGTGTTCCAGCAGTACTTGCTTTGGGGATCCTGGAATTCGGATGGCCCAGGGGGGGGAAGAAAAAAGAGCAGCCTTTTCTGCTTGCTGCGCTGTGGCTCCCCGGATGCAGTAGGGTGCAGTACTCAATATCACCATCTGTCACACCTCACAAGGGGCAAACACACAGGGGTGGTTATCTAGCCACACCTCACAAGGGGGCCAACACTCAGGGGTGGTCATCTGCTCACACCTCACAAGGCAGGAAATGGCTGGACTACTTGCTCAGAAATATACTACAAAAGCATGAACCAGTGACTTTACTCAACATCAACATTATATTTGTTTTAGTTTGCAATTTTTATATAGTATTACCATTTCTGGTCTAAAACAAATTATATAGCTAATATTGTGCTAAACCAATAAAGGTAAAGGGTGTAAACAATGTTGCTGGTCAACCTAGTAAGGAAATTCAGAAATGTCTACCAAAACTCCCTGAATTATGCATAATTCTCTGCTCAGACATTGTGCTGAGCGTTTGTCAGCTGCTTCTGCTCAGTTCTGACACCTGGTGGAGGAGCTTTTGCTACATCAACAACAATGGCGACTGGTTTTCGCCGGAGAGTTAATACCGCTTGTATTGAACTAATACGGGGCACAATCACCAGTGCATCGATTGTGTTAGTACCAGCGATCATTCGTGATATATATGGCATCCAGCGTGAATCCCTGTGTGGCGTCACCTTGAATGGACTTTCCCGGATTTTCGTCAAGTTTTGTGATACTGAGAACTATGAGCAGATTGTCAACCAGTACCAGGATGCTAGCAAGCAAGTCACCCCAGCAGTCACTGTTAAGTTGCATGACGTTTCACAATACTATACGTGGGTACGTGTGCAAAACGTGCCTTTTGAGGCCAATGAAGTCGACATACGTGACGCTTTTGAACGTTATGGGAAGATCCCCCCAAGATTACTATGGGTCGGTGGTCTGACGGCCTCTATGCTGGTCTTCAAGAGGGGTCCTTCACTTTGAAAATGTCCCTACACCAGCCAATTCCTTCATACGTACACCTGGAGGATTTTCCTTCCCAGGTGTACGTTACGTATCCGGGGACAGAGCCCGAACTTGCCGCCTCTGCGGCGCTTTGGAACACATTGAAAGAAAAATGTGTTCAGCACCAGCCGCATTCAGGGCGTGGTCGTCGTCTGGATGGTGAGGTTCCCCGTCAGACTCTAGAAGATGAAGTCGTCGAGGACTTGCCACGCCTGACATAGTGGAGTGTTGAGGTTGATCGGGCCATGCTAGTAGAGTCATCTTGTGTGACTACCTGGGACTGTCACCCATGATGAGGTGGAACACATGAGAAGTGAATCCCTCAAGCAAGAGAGGCAGATGGCATAGAGGCTAATATTGTTTCTACATTGAGCGACATTTTAGCATCGCATGAGTATGATTCTGTGCCATGTGTGCCTTTGTTGAAGAGTTCAGGTGAGGAGAGAGCACGTTTAGATGTTGATCAGTTCGTTAACGTGTGAGATGTGGAGGGACCGAGAGTTCATACTGTTGATTTATTCAAAGGTAAGTTGTATCAGTGTTGTAAGTTGTAATCAGTGTTATTACTTAAGATGAATTTAATACATTGCATCATGGCTGAAAATGAGGAAATTAATGTAGAAGACAAACATATGGAATATAGAGCAAAGAAAGCATCACTGCAAGCCAGAAAGGGTCATGTAACCAAGGCATATAATAAATGTTTGGAATTAATGAATCAAGAAACTGTGAATACTGATGATTTAAAATTGTATTTAGATGCTTTAGGGAATAGATATGATTCATACAAATTATATTAAAACAAATATGAAGGACATTTGTTAGTAAACTGTGTAGATGAGACTGAAGTACATCTCATGATTAATCAGTATTATGAATTAGAAGAAAAGATTCTTGTAAAAGTCAGGCTTTGAATAAATTAAAATGTGTAAACCAGGCAGTTAATCAGTCTACTCCAACAAATAAGATGTCTTTGCCAAAACTCCAAGAATTATGTTTACCTGTATTTAGTCCTGGAGAAAATTGGGAGGAGTTTTGGTAAATTTTTAAAGCAGCTGTGCATGACAGGAGTGACCTAGCCTGTGTAACTAAATTATTTTACCTCAAAGGACAGGTAAGAGGAGATGCTCACTTACTCATACAAGCCTTTCCCAATGTAGATGACTCTTACACGGAAGCAGTTTACTTGTTGAAAGTCACTTATGGTAATATAGAACAAAGTAGGTTGGATCTAGTGAATATCATTGTTAATTTAAAATCTCCAGATCATACTTACAAAGGTTTACAGCAGTTTAGAGTTAAACTGGAGAGCACTCTCAAAATTTTAAGTAATAAATATAATCTGAAGGAATCAGACTGGTTATTGAGTTCCATGGTACAGAATAAATTAAGCTGTAAAACACTTGAATGGGTCTCAAACAAATATCACAAGGGCTATTTTGGTCTGGAGGAAATAAGACTAGGTCTACAAGAATTAATTGTTCAGTTGCAGACCAGCCAACCAACTCATTTTAAACATGCAACACATAATAACTCTGAAGTATCTGTCAAGTTTCACGAAGGGAAAAATTATCCCAATGGTAATAATCAAATTTCATTTCCTAAAAAGAGTTGCATAGGTGCATATCAAGTAGCAGGAATCAGAAATAATGTACCCTCCTAAGGTAGCCCAGTTAATAAGAAACCAGTCAAAGAAAACAGAGATTGTCTTTTCTGCAAGGATACTCATTTTTCTAAGAATTGCAATGCATACAATTCATGGAATGATGAAGTTGAAAGATTGGAGGAACTTGGCAGATGTATCAGGTGTTTAGGTAATCACAATGTAAAGGATTGTCATGCCAAATTAAACAACTGTTATCAATGTCACAAAGGAAGACACCATGTAGTCATGTGTAAAGGTCTATATGATAATGTTGATAATAATGATAATGTTGACAATCCTGACACAACAGTAGCTAATGTAAAAATTGCTGCTAATGTTAATAATGATGGTTTTGCTGAAGTAGCCTTACCTGTGTTACAGGTAAAAATTGATGATAAAAGACATAAATAAAAAAATGTAAATGCATTATTAGACCAGGGATCCCAGCGTACTTTCATAAAACGTAAATGTCTTGATGGTATGAAAGTACAGATGGGAGATCCCACAACTCTAAAATTATCTGGTTTTCTCTCAGATAAAAGAGCTCAATTGTATGACACTGTTTATGTAACTGTCAGGTTGGGCAATGAGAAAAAACGTGTTAATGCAGTAATTGTAGATAGACTTCAAGAGAAAATGTCCACAGTAGGGCTTAGTAAAGCTACAGAAAGACTTTCACATAATGTAAATTTAGCACCTTCTGGTGTAAGTGATGCAAACAAATCTTACCCGTACCGTGCTTTGTTTACAATCGTGTAATTACGATTTCATGAATCTAACATGTCAGATCAAAAAGCTCTGTTTAAAGTGGACTTTGTCAACAAGTTTAACTTAGTCAGATGAGATGCTGCTTTCAACGAAGTTTCTAGACATTTCACTTCCGTCTATCATTTCATCCAGCCGAATTATGGTAGTACTTCTAAAGTCCTGTTTGGGGAACATAAAATCGACTCATGCGAAAGTGTGCAACAAGGGACACCTCTCTCCCCTCTTCATTTATCTCTAGTCATCAAGGAAGTCACAGGAACACTGTCCAATTAACTAATATTTGGTTCTTAGAGCGTGGTACCTGGCTGGCACTTCAACAATTTCTCCTAGGCGACATCGCAAAACTAAAGACATTGTTGAGAGCCTGTGCCTGTCTTTACACTCCACCAAATGCGCAATAGTTTCTACGAACCCACATATCATGGAGAATATTAGTGCTGTATTGCCAGGAACACGAATATCATTAATCTGATTATAGAAAATAAATCTAAGGCCTAGGATAATGGAAGGCAGGATGAAAGACATTGATACTTATGATGTCTTCTACCTACTCACCAGATGCCTGTTCCTTCCAAAACTTACCTACTTCATCAGATGATCCCAGCTTTCTACAGTCTCCAAACTCGAGGAATATTACTCCCCTCTAAAGTCCATGCTAGAGAGAGTGCTGAATCTATCCCTTGTTGATGGACATTGGATGCAAACCTCACTCCCATTCAGGCTTGGGGAGTTGACTCCTCTATAGCCTCGGACGAACTAATAAAACAAATTCTTAAGGGTGACTTTGGGGACGTAGCAGGAATACGGGATCCAAGTTGCACCAGTGCCATAACGGAGTGGGAGACGCGCTGCTCCAGCACCACAAACCTAGTTATGTTGCACAAAGTAACTATAGAAGTATACTCACATAGCATTAAGTCTAAGTTACGTCAGTATATTTATAATATGAATTTATACAATATTTCGGATTTAAATTTTAATTAACATTTTAAATGGATTTAAATTGTAAATTACTCTTGTAATTTTAGACTCTGAGGGACTGAACACATCGAAATTGCTTTCGTCTCTCTCCAGTATATTAATCAAATTTTTATTTGACTGAAGAAGCCTGGTGTGCAAGCGAAACTTTTCAACATTCGAGATATTTAAGTTTGCACATGTGTCCTATTTATTTACTTGTTGGTATTCGAAAATTTCCTTAACATAATGAAATAATAATTTACTACAATATCTTGGATTTACAGCTGTATTTTCTTAATGTTGCATGCATACCTAATTATTAAGTTACCTGATAGTTAAGTAACCTAAAAGTTAAGTTAGATTAAATAAGAATAAATAAAGGTATTACTAATTAAATATAAAGAAACAGAAAAAAACTGGTGAGGACACGTGGCGGAGCAAAAAAAAAAAAAAAAAAGAAGAAGAAAATTGTTAATATTTGCAGGCAGGACGTCATGCACGAACATCAGTGGTGGTGTGAGAATAACCTGGATATTGACTCGTTATATTCAGACTGTTAATTCTTAGACGAGCCATTCTTCAGTAACCCGAGCTCCACAATGCACTCGTTCAATACAAAGGTGCCAGGCTTACTACTGTCTATACATATATATATATATATATTATATATATATATATATATATATATATATATAATATATATATATATATATATAAGTAGTGAACTTTTCCTCTGATGCGGTGTATCCGGTCTAGGGCCAGCAGCTGGAGGGTCGCCTTTTCACACCTAGGTGTTACTTCCGGTTTGACCTTGACCTCGCCCTCGAGACTACCTCACCCTTGACCCCCCGCCCGCCCCTTCGCGCCCCCCGCCCGCGCCCTTCGCGATCCCCGCCCGCGCCTTCTGCTGCGCCTTCTGCAGCGTCGTCCGGATCGTCCCCGCGTCTCGAATTTTTTTCCGATTTTTTTCGAATTTTTTTTGAATTTCATTTTCTTGTGCTCTCCATCTCCTCGGATCAAGTTTTTAAGGTTCCCCCTCCGACTTTCACCCCATCCCAAAATTTCTCGATAATACAAGTTTTTTGGATTCCCCCCTATGGGGTTTTCGAAATTCTTCATCTCCTTGGATCAAGTTTTTTTTGGATCCCCCCTATGGGGGTTTTCGAAATTCTTATGATCTCCTCGGATCAAATTTTTAAGGTTCCCCCTCCCACTTTCACCCCCCCAACCCCAAAAATTTCTCGATAATACAAGTTTTTGAATCCCCCCTATGGGGTTTTCGAAATTCTCCATCTCCTTGGATCAAGGTTTTTTTGGATTGTTCCTCCTTCCACCCCCAACCCCCACCTCAAAATTTTCTCGATAATACAAGTTTTTGGATTCCCCCCTATGGGAGTTTCGAAATTCTTATGATCTCCTCGGATCAAGTTTCTTGGATCCCCCCTATGGGGTTTTCGAAATTCTCCAATTCCTCGGATCAAGTTTTTGGAATCCCCCCCTATGGGGTAAGTATTCAAATGAACTCCTCCTATGGGGGGCATGCTTACTACAGGTCTAAACAAGTCAAATGACCTAAGAAGGGTGTTTACACGGCGGTCAGTGACGTCACGCGCACACAGGTTGAATCAGGTCGACCCTTTTAGTTCATTCAAGTTAATAAGGGGACATAGTAGTGACGTCACGCGCACACAGGTTGAATCAGGTCGACCCTATGTCAGTGACGTCACGCGATGACCTCACACATACAAGCTAAATCATGTCGACCCTTTTAGTTCATTAAAGTTAATAAGGGGACATAGTCACTACATACATAGGGAAAAACAATTTTCACTCTTAACCCAAATTTTTCCATCATCAGAAAGTCGCATGTTTATTCGTTATAACCCACAATTTCTTTACAAAATACAACACAACATTATCAACAAAAAACTAACTCAAACTAACCCCTAAAAAAAAAAAGTTAATAAGGGGACACAGTACAGTCAGAAAAAGTCACAAAAACTAACTCACAAACACTTATTACTTTGAACATCACCAAAACACTCTCACATATCATTTTGAATACTCACATAAACACCATTTGAACACCTTCAACAACTCTCTTGAAACACCTTCAAAAAACACCTTTGAACATTTTTCAATCAACTACCCGAAACACTATCCAAAAAAAAACAATTTGAGTACTTCCCAATTACACCACGAATACTACTAAACACCTGCTTGGAATACAAACAAAACACCCTTCAAACCTTCAACACCCGTTGAACACCATCAAAACACGCTCTGAACACTTCCAAAAACCACGTTTGAACATTCCAATCAACACGAAACACTATCCAAAAAACACACTTTGAGTACTCACTCCCCAATTACAACCACTGAATACTACTAAAACACCGCTGAATTCAATCAAAACACCCTTCAACACCTTCAAACACCCCTAGAACACCTTAAAAACCTCTTTGAACACCTTCAAAAACACCTTTTGAACATTTTCCAATCAACACTGAAACACATCCAAAAACACAATTGAGTACTCCCAATTACACCACTGAATACTACTAAAACACCGCTGAATACAATCAAAACATAACCCTTTCAACACCTTCAAAAACACCTTGACACACCTTCAAAACACTCTCATAATCATGTGAACACTACTCAAAACACCTTGAATAACCACAAAACACCTTATGAAACACCTTCAAAACACCGCGCGACCATGAAACACCTCAAAACACCCTTGTATCACCTTCAAAAAAAACAACATTTTGAACATCTCAAACACCTATGAACACCTTTGAACATTTCAAAACACATACCGAGAACTCCAAATAAGATTTGTGCATCACTAATTTATCTGCCACTTACACATTTCATAAATTACAACACATCCCTCAGTCTCCAACTCTGCATTTTCTCGATTTTTTACCCTTTTTAGTTCATTTAAGTTATTAAGGGAACACCATACATCCAGAAAAATAAGTCACAAAAACCTAACATCCCAAACATTTACATGAACATCCCCAAAAACATCTCATAATCATTTGAATACACAACATAAACACCCTTAACACTCTACAAAACACCTTTGAATATCGTTTTTTAAAACAATTTCATCACACCCACTATATCATCTTTATTTTTTTCGGAACTCTAAAACGACTACACTACCCTCACTACCCTCCTCAATTACCAACAAATTGTACTTCGTTTTTAACTAATGTCATCACTGAACCCCAGATTTTCCCACAAAAAACTCTATGACACATAACACACACGCACAACACACAGGGCCCCACAACACCCACAACCCACAATTTTTTCTCGTTTTAACTAATTTTCATCAGAAAGTCACAACAACAACAACCACAACCCACAACAACCCACACACACCATACCCCACAACACCCACAACACCTCCCAACCCAACAGCACCACAACACCCACAACCACAACACACCACAACACCCACAACACACAACACCCACAACACCCACAACACCCCACACCCCACAGCACCCCAACACCCACACCCCACAACACCCCACAATCCACAGTTTTTTTCTCGTTTTCAACTAATTTCAAATCAGAAAAAATTCACAATACCCACAACCACTTCACCCACAATTTTTTCTCGTTCAACTAATGTCATCAGAAAAGTCACAACACCCTAAAAACCCACATCACCCACAACCCACAATTTTTTTCTCGTTTTAACTAATTTTCATCAGAAAAATCACAAAAACCAAAACCCACTTATATCATTTTTTTTCGGTATCTCTAATTCGACATACATTACCCACAACCTCAATCAATTACCAATTTATTCACAATTTTTTTTTCCCATCTTTTTACTGAATCATACAAGTAAACACATTCTCCCTACAAGTCAATAAAATCTAATAAAATCCTCTCCATAGCCCAATCTCCTTGTATCCACATACATTAATATATTACCGCATCAACTACCCAACTATTGTGACATGTTTCAACAACACCCCTCCATTCCTTTTCCAATATTTCATCAACATTTCATTTCTATAATTTTCTTTTTAAAAATTCACACATTACCTTTAATATCAGTAAAATCTCCCCATATTCTAATTACAAAAAAACCCCCATACACCTTCGCCAACCCCCTCCCAACACACCTCCTTCTGAACAAAACACAAAATCACATAGCACATCCTCAAATGCATCTCAAATCCACAAAAATCACTATAATCAAGATATTCACAAAACTCTATGAACTCACCTAACCACAGCCGACACACACACACACACACACACACACACACACACACACACACATAGTCACACAACACACTACCAAACCTACTAACCTAACTAACCTTAGCCTAACCGAACCTAACCTAACCCTAACCTAACCTGATCTTAACCTAACCTAACCTACCCTAACCTACCGAACCTATCCTAACCGTTCCTAAACCTATCCTATACGCTAACCTTCCTAACCCAACCTAAACCTAACCTACCCTACCCTAACCCCTACTATCTAACCTAAAATATATAGGAACACTTCCAAAAATACATTAATAGTACTCCAGAATTACTTTGAACGACTCCATTTTTGGATATTTTCCAATAGTTTGAAAAACTTTAATCGTAAATCGAACATTAATTTTCTTGTTGGAAACACACTCTATGGTAGAAATATTTACTCGATTTCCGAATAGAAACACTTTCCTCGCTCTGAGAGACCTCATTATGGGGCAACCCCTTCCCCCAACACTACGTGTGTAATGCGGTTCACACCCAAGTTAGAAAATCACACTGCCATCACCCTTACCCTACACCTGCGTCAACTCAGGACAGACAGACGCCATGAAATGCGGTTCACATCCAAGGTAGATTTAAGATAATCATCGCCTTACGAACACCTGAAGACAACTCACCTAAACCAAACCTAACCTAACCTAGCCTAACCTAAACTTAACCTAACCTAACCACCTAACCTAACCTAACCTAGACCTAACCTAACACCTAACCTATCCTAACCTAACCAAAACCTACCCTAACCTAACTTTTCCCTAACCTAACCGAACCATAACCTACCTAACCTACCCTAATTAACCTATCCTAACTAACCTTACCTAACCAAGCCAAACCTAACATATCCTAACCTAACCTAACCTAACCTAACCTAACACCATCAAACAACCTTCCATCAAACTGCTGAAGCGCAAAAACACTACTGATAACTTACCAAAGCAACCACTGATACTACCAAATCACCGTCAAAATCACCAGAAACTAAGTTTAACATCACCATCCAACTTCCTTTTTATAGAAATCCCCTCAAATCACTATATCCAAGAACCCAACCTAACCTAACCTTTCCTAACCTAACCGAACCTAACCTAACCTAACCGAACCTAACCTAACCGAACCTAGCCTAACCTAGCCTAACCTAACCTAACCATTCCGTATATCTCCTAGAGTTGTTTTAACCCCCGACGGGACCATCACGACGTAGGAGCCAGAGGAACCATCACCACTCCAACACCACCTACTACACTCTGGCTCCTACGTCGTGATGGTCCCGTCGGGGGTTAAAACAACTCTAGGAGATATACGGAATGAATAAGGAAGGATGTTTAGGGATGATGTGGTAGAGGAAATGTGATATGCAATATAAAATGCGGTAAGAATATTCATTCTATAAAAAGGATGTTGGATGGTGATGATAAACTTAGTTTCTGGTGATTTTGACGGTGATTTGGTAGTATTCAGTGGTGATTTGGTAGTAATCAGTAGTGTTTTGGGAGTATTCGGAGGTGTTTGAAGGTGTTAGGTAAGGTTAGGTTAGGTTAGGATAAGTTAGGTTAGGTTAGGTTAGGTTAGGATAAGTTAGGTCAGGTTAGGTTAGGTTAGGTTAGGCTAGGTTAGGTTAGGTTAGGTTAGGATAAGTTAGGTCAGGTTAGGTTAGGTTAGGTTAGGATAAGTTAGGTTAGGTTAGGTTAGGTTAGGTTAGGATAAGTTAGGTTAGGTGATTTGGTAGTAATCAGTAGTGTTTTGGGGAGTATTCGGAGGTGTTTGATGGTGTTAGGTTAGGTTAGGTTAGGATAAGTTAGATTAGGTTAGGATAAGTTAGGTTAGGTTGGGTAATGTTAGGTTCGGTTCGGTTAGGTTAGGTTAGGTGATTTGGTAGTAATCAGTAGTGTTTTGGGGAGTATTCAGAGGTGTTTGATGGCGTTAGGTTAGGTTAGGTTAGGTTAGGATAGGTTCGGTTAGGTTAGGTTAGGTTAGGCTAGGTTAGGCTAGGTTCGGTTAGGTTAGGTTCGGTTAGGTTAGGTTAGGTTAGGTTCGGTTAGGTTAGGAAAGGTTAGGTTAGGTTGGGTTCTTGGTTATAGTGATTTGAGGGGATTTCTATAAAAAGAAAGTTGGATGGTGATGTTAAACTTAGTTTCTGGTGATTTTGACGGTGATTTGGTAGTATTCAGTGGTGATTTGGTAGTAATCAGTAGTGTTTTGGGGAGTATTCGGAGGTGTTTGATGGTGTTAGGTTAGGTTAGGTTAGGTTAGGATAGGTTCAGTTAGGTTAGGTTAGGTTAGGCTAGGTTAGGTTAGGTTCGGTTAGGTTAGGTTCGGTTAGGTTAGGTTAGGTTAGGTTGGGTTAGGTTAGGAAAGGTTAGGTTAGGTTAGGAAAGGTTAGGTTAGGTTGGGTTAGGATAGGTTCGGTTAGGTTAGGTTAGGTTAGGCTAGGTTAGGTTAGGTTCGGTTAGGTTAGGTTAGGTAAGGTTAGGTTAGGTTCGGTTAGGTTAGGTTAGGCTAGGTTGGGTTAGGTTAGGAAAGGTTAGGTTAGGTTGGGTTCTTGGATATAGTGATTTGAGGGGATTTCTATAAAAAGGATGTTGGATGGTGATGTTAAACTAAGTTTCTGGTGATTTTGACGGTGATTTGGTAGTATTCAGTGGTGATTTGGTAGTAATCAGTAGTGTTTTGGGGAGTATTCGGAGGTGTTTGATGGTGTTAGGTTAGGTTAGGTTAGGTTAGGTTAGGTTAGGATAGGTTAGGTTAGGCTAGGTTAGGTAAGGTTAGGTTAGGATAGGTTAAGTTAGGTTAGGTTAGGTTAGGTTAGGTTAGGTTCGGTTAGGTTAGGTTAGGATAAGTTAGGTTAGGGTATGTTAGGTTAGGTTAGGTTAGGATAGGTTAGGTTAGGTTAGGTTAGGTTAGGTTAGGTTAGGTTAAGATAGGTTAGGTTAGGTTAGGTTAAGTTAGGTTAGGTTAGGTTAGGTTAGGTTAAGTTAGGTTAGGTTAGGTTAGGTTAGGTTAGGTTAAGTTAGGTTAGGCTAGGTTAGGTTAGGTTAGGTTAGGCTAGGTTAGGTTAGGTTCGGTTAGGTGAGTTGATTCAGGTGTTCGGTAAGGCGATGATTATCTTAAATCTACCTTGGATGTGAACCGCATTTCAAGGCCTCTGTCTGTCATGAGTTGACGCAGGTGTACGGTAAGGAGATGGCCGTGTGATTTTCTACCTTGGGTGTGAACCGCATTACACAGTGGTGTTGGGGGAAGGAGTGACCCACAATGAGTCTCTCAGAGCGAGGAAAGTGTTTCTATTCGGAAATCGAGTAAATATTTCTACCATTGAGTGTGTTTACCAACAAGAAAATAATGTTCGATTTTACGATAAAGTTTTCAAAACTAATTTGGAAATATCCAAAAATGGAGTCGTTCAAAGTAATTCTGGAGTACTCTAATGTATTTTGGAAGTGTTCCAATATATTTTAGGTTAGGATAGTAGGTTAGGGTAGGATAGGTTAGGTTA
>NW_026490793.1:0-18542 GCF_026875155.1 Cherax quadricarinatus
TTTTTTTAAATTGGGGGGGGAAAAAAATTTTTAAAAAATTGGGGTTGGTTTAAAAAGTTTGGGGTAAAAGGGGGGGGGGGGGGGGGGGGGGGGGGGGCATGCTGGTTAATATAGTTTAGTGCTGTAATATAGTGTTCATGGATATGCGTCATATATGTTCATGTTAGTTCACTGTTAAGTTCAAGTATTGTGTAGGGGGGGGTTTAGGTTTGTTGGGTAAGTGTTGGATGGGTTATTGGTATTGTAATATAGTGTTCAGTGCGTAATAGTGTTCGTGTGTAATATAGTGTTCAGTGCTGGTAAAATAGTTTCATGCGGTAATATAGTGTTCAGTGCTGGTAATATATGTTCAGCTTCTGGTAATATAGTGTTCAGCTGTCTGGTAATATAGTGTTCAGTGCTGGAAAATAGTGTTCAGTGCTGGTAATATAGTGTTCAGTGCTGGTAATATAGATGTTCAGTGCTGGTAAATATAGTGTTCAGTGCTGGTAATATAGTGTTCAGTGCTGGGTATATAGTGTTCAGTGCTGGTATATAGGATCATGATGATGTATCATATACGTTTTCATGGTAAAATAGTGTTCAGAGCTGGTAATATAGTGTTCAGTGCTGGTAATATAGTGTTCATCTGAATAAAGTGTTCAGTGCTGGTAATATAGTGTTCAGTGCTGGTAATATAGTGTTCAGTGCTGGTAATATAGTGTTCAGTGCTGGTAATATAGTGTTCAGTGCTGGTAATATAGTGTTCAGTGCTGGTAATATAGTGTTCAGTGCTGGTAATATAGTGTTTCAGTGCTAATGTATAATGTAGTGTTCAGTGCTGGTAATATAGTGTTCAGTGCTGGTAATATAAGTGTTCAGCTGGTAATATAGTGTCAGTCTGGTAATAGTGTTCAGTGCTTGGTAATATGTGTTCAGTGATGGTAATATAGTGTTCATTACTGGGTAATATAGTGTTCAGTGCTGGTAATACAGTGTTCAGTGCTGGTAATATAGTGTTCAGTACTGGGTTATATGTGTTCGGTGCTGGTAATATAGTGTTCACTTCTGGTAATATAGTGTTCAGTGCTGGTAATATAGTGTTCAGTGCTGGTAATATAGTGTTCAGTGCTGGTAATATAGTGTTCAGTGCTGCGTAATGTAGTGTTCGGTGCTGGGTAATATAGTGTTCACTTCTGGTAATATAGTGTTCAGTGCTGGGTAACATACAGTTCACTTCTGGTAATATAGTGTTCAGTGCTGGGTAATATAGTGTTCAGTGCTGGTGATATAGTGTTCAGTACTCGGTAATATAGTTTTCAGTGCTGGTAATACAGTGTTCAGTGCTGGTAATATAGTATTCAGTACTGGGTAATATAGTGTTCGGTGCTGGGTAATATAGTGTTCACTTCTAGTAATATAGTGTTCAGTGCTGGGTAATATAGTGTTCAGTGCTGGTGATATAGTGTTCAGTACTCGGTAATATAGTGTTCAGTGCTGGTAATATAGTGTTCACTTCTTGGTTTAAAAAGTGTTCAGTGCTGGATAATAAGTGTTAACATGACGGGGTGATTTTGAGACTCTATGACCGCGGTTCAAATCCCGGCCGGGGTATGGGTTTTTAAAGTGTTCACTGCTGGGTAAAATGTTTCAGTTCTGGAACATAGTTAAGTGCTGGTAGTATAGTGTTCAGTGCTGGGAAATATAGTATTCAGTGCTGGTAACTTAGTGTTCAGTACTGGGTAATATAGTGTTCAGTGCTGGTAACATAGTGTTCAGTAATGGGTAACATAGTGTTCAGTGCTGGGTAATATAGTGATCAGTGCTGGGTAATATAGTGTTCAGTGCTGGTAACATAGTGTTCAGTATTGGGTAATATAGTGCTCAGCGCTGGGTAATATAGTGTTCAGTGCTTGGTATTATAGTGTTCAGTGCTGGTAACATAGTGTTCAGTACTGGGTAACATAATGTTCAGTGCTTGGTATTATAGTGTTCAGTGCTGGTAACATAGTGTTCAGTACTGGGCAATATAGTGTTCAGTGCTAATTAATATAGTGTTTAGTGCTTTATAATATATTATTCAGTGCTCTGCAATATAGTGTTCAGTGCTGGGTAATATAGTTTTAGTGCTGGTAATATAGTGTTCAGTGCTGCGTAATATAGTGTTCAGAGCTAGTAATACAGTGTTCAGTGCAAGTAATATAGTGTTCAGTGCTGGTAATATAGCGTTCAGTGTTGGTAATATAGTGTTCAGTGTTGGTAATATAGTGTTCAGTGCTGGTAATATAGTGTTCAGTGCTGGTAATATAGTGTTCAGTGTTGGTAATATAGTGTTCAGTGCTGGTAATATAGTGTTCAGTGCTGGTAATATAGTGTTCAGTGTTGGTAATATAGTGTTCAGTGCTGGTAATATAGTGTTCAGTGCTGGTAATATAGTGTTCAGTGTTGGTAATATAGTGTTCAGTGCTGGCAATATACTGTTCAGTGCTGGTAATATAGTGTTCAGTGCTGGTAATATAGTGTTCAGTGCTGGTAATATGGTGTTCAGTGTTGGTAATATAGTGTTCAGTGTTGGTAATATAGTGTTCAGTTCTTTTAATATAGTGTTCAGTGCTGGTAATATAGTGTTCAGTGTTGGTAATATAGTGTTCAGTGCTGGTAATATAGTGTTCAGTGTTGGTAATATAGTGTTCAGTGCTGGTAATATAGTGTTCAGTGCTGGTAATATAGTGTTCAGTGCTGGTAATATAGTGTTCAGTGCTGGTAATATAGTGTTCAGTGTTGGTAATATAGTGTTCAGTGCTGGTAATATAGTGTTCAGTGTTGGTAATATAGTGTTCAGTGCTGGTAATATAGTGTTCAGTGTTGGTAATATATGTTCAGTGTTGGTAATATAGTGTTCATGCTGGTAATATAGTGTTCAGTGCTGGTAATATAGTGTTCAGTGTTGGTAATATAGTGTTCAGTGCTGGTAATATAGTGTTCAGTGTTGGTAATATAGTGTTCAGTGCTGGTAATATAGTGTTCAGAGCTGGGTAATATAGTGTTCAGTGCTAATAATACAGTGTTCAGTGCAAGTAATATAGTGTTCAGTGCTGGTAATATGGTGTTCAGTGCTGGTAATATAGTGTTCAGAGCAAGTAATATAGTGTTCAGTGCTGGTAATATAGTGTTCAGTGCTGGTAATATAGTGTTCAGTGCTGGTAATATAGTGTTCAGTGCAAGTAATAGTGTTCAGTGCTAGTAATATAGTGTTCAGTGCTGGCAATATAGTATTCAGTGCTTTGTATTATAGTGTTCCGTGCTGAGTAATAGTGTTCAGTGCTGGTGATATAGTGTTCAGTGCTGGTAATATAGTGTTCAGTGCTGGTAATATAGTGTTCAGTGCTGGTAATATAGTGTTCAGTGCTGGTAATATAGTGTTCAGTGCTGGGTAATATAGTGTTCAGTGCTGGGTAATATAGTGTTCAGTGCTGGTAATATAGTGTTCAGTGCTGGTAATATAGTGTTCAGTGCTGGTAATATAGTGTTCAGTGCTTTGTATTATAATGTTCAGTGCTGGGTAATAGTGTTCAGTGCTGAAAATATGGTGTTTTGTGCTGGGTAATATAGTGTTCAGAGCTGGGTAATATAGTGTTCAGTGCTGGTAATATAGTGTTCAGTGCTGGTAATATAGTGTTCAGTGCTGGTAATATAGTGTTCAGTGCTGGTAATATAGTGTTCAGTGCTGGTAATATAGTGTTCAGAGCTGGGTAATAATAAGTGTTCAGTGCTGGTAATATAGTGTCCGTGCAGAACTAATTGATACAGATGCAGGGTACAAATAGTTTCAGAGCTGGGTAATATAGTGATCAGATGCTGGTACTATAGTGTCAGTGTATGGTCATATAGTGTTCATGCTTGGTACTAAAAGTGTTCAGCAGCTGGTAATAAATAGTGTTCAGTGGCTGGTACATATAGTATGTTATCAGTGCTGTTCTATCGTGTACAGTGCTGGTAATAGTGTTCAAGCTGGTAATATATTATTCGGTTATGGTAAATATCTAATCCGTTTCTGGTACTATAGTTTTCCGAGCTGAGTACTAGTGTATCCAGTCTGGTAAACATTGTGTACAGTGCTGGTAATATAAGTGCTCATGCTGGTCAAAGGATGAGGTAGTTCAGTGGCAGGTAATATAGTGTTCAGTGGCAGTGTCAGAAACTAGTGTTCAGATGCTGGTAATATCGTGTTTCATTGCTGTAAATAAGTGTTCAGTAGCTGTGGTAATCTAGTGCTCAATGCTGGTCATAGAAGTGTAACAGGAGTGCTGGTAATATAGTGTTCCGAGCAGGTAATTACTAGATGTTCATGGCTGGTACATAGTGTTCAGTGCTGGAAAATAGTTTACAGTTAGTCTGGGTAATAGCGTTCCGTGCTGGTACTATAGTATTCGTTCTGGTACAATAGTGTTCCGAGCTGGGTACCTACGTTTCAGTGCTGGTAATATATATCCGGTTCGGTAATATAGTTGTCACTGCTGCTGGTAATATATGTTCAAGTGCATTGTAAAAAAATGGTACCTTGCAGATCATCTATGGTGTTACGTGGCTGGGACCACTAATGATCCAGTCCAGGGTTCATTACGACCACACAAAAGAATGACCTGTGACCTGGTCGTACTTGAATTGTAGCCAAACACACACAGCAAATAGAGTATAACTTGTATTTCCTTCACCAGATATATGCAAATATTTACACTTATGTTCACTATGTACAAAGACTGGAATAGTCTGTGTACCTCCCGACGGTGACAGAATGACAGAAGCCAAAGCTAGAGAGCATAGTACGTAACCAGCTAGTAGGCAAGTCTTGCAAATGCTGACCGCGAGTGAAACCAAAATCGCCTCAGTACTTGGCGGGTTCGCCTCTGATTGGACAATGAACCAAGGTACTGAATTGACGAGGGGTTTTCCCTAAAAATCGTAAACCCTTGCACCCGGTTTGCTTTTTTGGGGAGGCAGCCTATATGGGAGTGTGTACATACTTTGAATAAATTGTAACATACTATTTGCATGCCACACTCCCACCCTAAAAGGGCTCTAATAGCTGGGGCTAGGCTTCCACCTCAATGGGTAGCAAGCCGCCATGGCACTGAGCAGTAAAAGGGAACCGCCTTTCCTCTCAAACCATCCAGCTCATTAGAGAGGGCTCAACTTTTCTCGAGACTTAAAGTCAAACTCTGTCCTAGATCGAGACAGTGGACAGTAGGGCTAACGTTGGTTCAAGACACCTGCGGATGGCAACAGAATGTCCCCTCACCCAAAAAAAAAAAAATCCGATTTAAAATTTAAAAATACAGAAATGGGAATCACAAGCTCACTTTCCCTGACAGCAATATGTACAATTTTAATGTTGTAAGGTTGCAACCTGAGACTCCATCTCATCAGATTTGACTGCTTCTGAGTACCTAGTAGCTGTGTCCATGATATGAATAAGTATTGCTTTCTGACTTGGATTTTGGGAATGGTCCCACACAATCAATGATTAGCTCGTAAATGATTCTTCCATCTGCAGGTATGGGGTTTGAAGTAGCGCAGGTTTAATGAGGTTTCCAGGTTTACCTCCCTTGTTGACATTCCTATTCAACCCGGGTTTTCCAAATGACCTGTTACCCCGGGTGTAATGGGAGCAAATAAGCACAGTAGAAAAAGTTTAGACTTATTTTAAATCCTTCAACCAGTTTAAAAACAGCAATATGTACACTATGTACAGTGATAAGTAAAGTGCATTTCCAGGGTAAGCAAAGCAGAAATAGAAGCCACAAGATAGCAGACCGTGCTTAAAACCCAGCTCTAGAATGGGAATGACAAGGGCAGACGGGAGAGGGGTACCCACATAACCTCTGCGATTGCCAAAATCATCTCTTATTGGCTGGAACCTGGTCACTAGATTGAACGACGGTGCCCCATCATCAACTCTTAGCAACCTGGTTCGCTGTTGGGGGAGATAGCCTGTAAATGAGAGTGTGTACATGCGCCGAAAAAGGTTACGTAACTCTTTGCATGCCACACCCCCACCCCGAGAAGGCTCAGGATTAGGCTGCCACCTCCCAGTGGTAACCGTGCCCGCCATGGCACAAAATAATGGACCCGCCTTTCCTCTCCACATCCAACTCTTAGATAGAGCTCAGCTTTTCTTCGTGACCAAAAGCCAAACCCTAAACTTAGAGTGAGACAGCAGTCAGACAGGCTAGCATAGGTCCAAGATACAGGCGGACGGTAGCCCGCATCCCCTCACTAAAAAAAAAACCCCACACCAGGGGATAAAAAAAAAGAGCGTGAAAAGGGGTTACCACAAATAACATCCTAACCTAAATAAAATATTATACTCTAGATAAAGAGTCTGCCAACATATTTTCTTTGCCGGCAATATATTTAATTGAAATATTATAGGGCTGCAGCCTTAGCGTCCAGCGCATAAGCCTTGTGTTGTGGTTCTTCATGGCTTGGAGATATACTAGAGGATTGTGATCACTGTAGACTGTGACCACCTGCGATGTCTGGCCCACATAAACATCGAAATGCTCCAAAGCCAGTACCAGCGCGAGGGCTTCTTTTTTCAATGGTAGAGTAAGCCCTCTGATGTGGCTGGAACTTGGCTGAAAAGTATGCTACAGGCTGCAACTCCTTGTTCCCGATTTGTAATAGTACTGCCCCAACCCCAGACTCACAAGCATCAACCTGTAATGAAAAAGGTTTGGAGAAGTCTGGAGACAAGAGAATGGGTGCAGTACACAATAATCTTTTTGCTTTATTAAAAGCAGTGTTACAGTCTGAGGTCCAATTAAAGGAAACTTTATGACTGGTAAGAGAGGTAAGAGGGGCTACAATATCTGAGAAATTCTTACAGAATCTCTGTAAAATCCTATCATGCCTAGGAAACGTTGAAGAGATTTCCTATCATGAGGAATTGGATAATCTTTAATAGAAAGAACTTTAGCAAGTTTAGGTGCAACTTTACCACTACCTACTTCATGGCCTAGAAAAGTGACAGTGGCCTGGCCAAAGGAAGATTTAGATAAATTAACTGTTAAATGGGAACTCTTAAAGGTCTCAAACAGAGCCTTAAGTCTAAGTAGGTGTTGATCCCAAGTATCAGACACCACAACAATATCATCTAGGTACGCTGGCCGTGCCTTCAAGTCCTTTAATAGCCTGATGGATAGTTTTTTGGAATGAAGAGGGGGAATTTTTCATTCCGAAGGGGGTAACTGTGTATGATAATGACCTCCTGGAATTACGAAGGCAGAGATTTCCTTCGCCTTATCTGTCAAAGGTACCTGATAGTAGCCTTTAAGGAGATCTAATTTGGACACAAAAGTAGCCTTACCCACAAAGTCAATTACGTCATCCAGACGAGGAAGAGGGTAAGCATCTGTAAATTGTGACCTCGTTCACCTTACGTAGTCTGTACACATACGGAACCCTCCATCAGCCTTCTTCACAAGGATGCACGGTGAAGCCCATGGACTAGATGACTCCTCCACTAAACCATGCTTTAACAAAAATTCTACTTCCTGCTTAAGTAGCCTTTGCTTTTCAGGATTAGCTCTGTAGGGGGAGAGTTTAATTGGTTTAGAGTTTCCCACATCTACATCATGGTAACCTAACGTACATTTTTTCGGCACATCCGAAAAAAATATTAGGATATGACTGTAGAAGCTCAGTTAAATTTGTTGCTTGCGTTTCAGATAATCCCTCCATTAAAGGGCTAGGATCCTTGAGGAGGACAGAATTTGAAAGTTTAATATTAATTTCAGAGATAGAGTGCAAAGAGTCAGAGTTGTCCTCAGAGGTAGAGGACAGAGTCATTACTGGGACTTTATCTGGTGTATGAAAAGCTTTTAGTTGATTAATGTGGTAAGTTTTAGTTTTTGAGGTCTTATCAATGGGAGCTACCACATAATTTACATCAGATAATCTACTTACAATCTGCATAGGTCCCGTAAATCTAGCTTTCAAGGTGTGGCCAGGTATAGGTTCCTGCACCAACACCTTGTCTCCTGGATGGAAGGAGCGGAATTGTGCACTTCTGTCATACCTCTGTTTCATCTTACTTTGAGCTGTCTTTAGGTTAGCCTTGGCTAACTGACGTGCCACCTGCAACCTTGAAGACGGATTGTAGAGTGTTGAGCTAACGTCTTCTCCCATCCATCCTTCTTTGAGCACCCGAAGAGGACCTCTTACATTGTGCCCAAAGATCAGCTCAAAAGGACTATACCCTGTAGACTCTTGCAAACCGTCTCTCGTACTGAGAACAGTAACAAAGGTAGTGATTCATCCCAGTCTGTAGGAAAGTGCATGCAAAAACTTCTCATCATTGTTTTTAATGTCTGGTGGAATCTTTCCAAGGCGCCTGGGACTGAGGATGATAGGCAGTGATAAGTTGTGGATTATCCCTAACCTAGTTAATACTTCCCTAAAAGCTTGGCAGTGAAGTTAGTACCCTTGATCACTTTGAATAGTTTTAGGAATGCCAAAACAAGAAATGAATTTTGTTAAAGCTTTGAGAATAGCTTTAGTATTAATACTACGCATGGGAATTGCTTCAGGGTATCTGGTTACTTTATCCATAATCGTAAATAAATACTGATTTCCAGATTTTGACCTAGGTAGTGGACCTACACAATCTATAATTAAATCTGCAAAAGGTTCTCCATCAGCAGGTATAGGTTGGAGAGGTGCAGGTTTAATGGAATGTCCAGGTTTTCCAACTTGCTGACATTCTCGGCAACACCTAATACGATTCTTCACATCTTTCTTTAATTTTGGCCAATAATATTCTTTTGTGATTCTGTACAAGGTTTGTAATTCCTAAGTGACCTCCTAATGACGTGTTATGAGCTATATTTAATATTTGAGGTCTATACTTTGTTGGAACCACTAACCTGTTAAACAATTGCCGGCCCTCTATCTCCTTACCAGTCTCAGTGCAGATCAAATAATCGTTTTTAACTTCATACTTGACCGGATGACCCAAAGAGGATTTACCCATGGCTGCCTCAAAAGCGAATTTTAAAGAAGGGTCCTTTCGTTGTTCCTCCCGGAAGGACAGTCCCTCGGGCATGGAAACAGAGACATCTGGCAATCCTGCAACCTGGGAATAGGAAGGCTTGATCGGGGTCTGTTCACTTGATTTACGAGGCTCCGGCCGGTGTGCCTCGTAAAACAACGTGGCTATTCCGAGATCGGAGTCGTCCAAGGATAGGTCAACATTCTCTCCAGACAACCCTTGGGATGTTGCCCGAGTTATGGCCAACACCGAGAAGAATTAATCATTATAGGTTCAGGACACGAACTAACAGTAGTAATGTTATTACCCAGTAATAACACTGCATCTTTCATGGGGAATCCTTTTGAGACACCTACAGTCAAGTACCCAGTGTAATATTTGCACTGTACATAAATTTTATGCAAAGGAACAGAATATATAGCTCCTCCAAATGCTTCCAATAAAACAGAGGAATTCAAAGAAGTATTCTCTGAAAGGGGTAATATTCCCTCTCTTACAAGTGAGCAATATGCTCCAGTATCTCTAAAGGTCTTTACTTTAGTTGTTTCTGAGTTTTCCTGAAGGAAATAAGACTTTTGCAATAATAAGGGCCATACCTTTTCTACTTCTCTAGGGGACATGATAATAGGATATTAGAGATTTCCCAATGGGTTGGGTTTATGGGGCAGTTGGGACTGATGTGACCTACTTTATTGCACCTGAAGCAGACGACAGGCTTGCCCTTTACTCCCTGTTGACGTTGCAAATGGTGTCGTTCTGGCTGGTGTCTCTCTGGATACTGTTGTCGAGATGCACCATGAGTAGTTTGCCTCTCCCAGGTGGACCATATGTTGAGAAGCGTGCTCACCAGGTGACTTAGCTGGCTGACGTAGACGTTCTTCCTTCGGCTGGCACTTCATTCTCCAAGGTTGACGATCTCTGCTCATGCCAGGCTGTTGAAAAGAGAGACGGGACCGCTCGACAAGGAGCGTTAGTTTCGAAGGTATCAGCCAACCTGGCTGCCTCCAATGCAGTGTTAAGTCACGATCCTGCAGAAAGACTCGAACCTCTGTCCCACAGACTCCAGCAGGTTATCAATCAGAATAAGCTGCACCAGCTCCTCAAAGGTAGAGACACCACTTGCTTTATACCAGCTGGTAAAAGCTTTGGTTTGCTGTCTCACAAAGTCCACTAGTGGATTGACCAAGCTGTCGTCTGCCCAGCTTAAAATTCTTGCGGTATTGGCTGGGATACATGTATATGCTCCCAACACTGTGGTCTTCACTACTTGATAATCAGAAAATTCAGCGTCATTTAATACTGACGTAAATTCCTGTCCTTACCCCGATAATGCTGTATGAACCAACGATGACCAATGCTGTTCCGCCACCTCAAGGCTCGAGCCTGATTTTCGAAGCTTTCGAAAAATTGCTCTGGTTCGGCCTCATTAAGCGGGAACAAACTGTACTGCTTTTTGTAAACTAAAATCATTTACAGAATGCGAAAACTGCCTCCTTTCTCTTTCCCTATCAAATTCTTCCCTTGCGAATGCTCTCTTTTCCCTAGTTTGCTCAGATTGATTTTTTGCCAGCTCAAGTGCCAACGACGCTGATTCACCCTGAGACAACCCAGCTGCACTATACTGACCATTTTGCTCCGTAGGTGTATCATCTTCCTCCTGCGAGAACATAGTAGTTTTTTGCCCTAGCTCCCGTGAGGGAGAGTCTGATGTGCCATCTCTTCTTCTATAAGTTTGTCAGCAATCAGTGAACGCAGTTTGCGCAGCTGTGAGAGTGCGTTTGTAATTTAATGCCAATGGAACGAGCAATTTGCCAACAACGCTGTAGGGACAATTTAGGTAGGTTATGCAAAGTATATGCCGACACCCAGACGTCTGACTCGTCTAGTGGCATAAGTTTATTCGCTATGCACAGTACGATTGCAGAATACCCCCAACGTAACACGTTAATTTGCAGAACACGCTTAGCTATGCACAGTACGATTGCAGAATACCATACAAGCAAAGCTGACTGCAAAATTCTCCACACCGAACAGGCTAGTAACAACTGACACGCAAAATTTGTAAAGCAATGCCAGACAGCAAGCTGCCAATGTTCCTGCTACGAGCTTCACCCTAAGCTCAACCGTTTCTCTAAGTCCAGCTCAACTCTCGGACAGGCTACCCATATTACAACCCAGGATTCCAAATGGCCTGTTACCCCGGGTGTAATGGGAGCAAATAAACACAGTAGAAAAAGTTTAGACTTATATTATCCTTCACCAGTTTAGAACAGCAATATGTACACTATGTACAGTGATAAGTATAGTGCACTCCACGGTAAGCAAAGCAGAAATAGAAGCCACAAGATAGCAGACCGTGCTTCAACCAGCTCTAGAATGGGAATGACAAGGCAGATAGGAGAGCGTACCCACATAAACCTCTGCGATTGCCAAAACCATCTTCTTATTGGCTAGAACCTGGTCACTAGTTGAACGACGGGGCCCCATCATCAACTCTTAGCAACCTGGTTCGCTGGTTGGGGGAGATAGCCTGTAAATGAGAGTGTGTAACATGTGCCGAATAAAGGTTACGTACTCTTTGCATGCCACAATTCCCTACAAGAGTGGATGTAATTCTTCACATCTTGCCTTATTTTTGGCCAGTAAAACTTTTTCAATATTCTATACAGAGTTTTTGTAATTCCTAAATGACCTTCTAAAGAGGAATTGTCTGCTATGTTCAAAATTTATGGCCTAAATTTCTTGGGAACTACCAGTCAATCTGATTTTGGGCTACCCCCTACCTCCTTACCAGTCTCTGTGCAGAGCAGTAGGCTGTGTTTAAATTTTATATTTGACTGGGTGATCTGAGTGGGATTCACTCATGTCTGCCTCAAAAGCAAAGTTTAAGGAAGGATCTCTTCGCTGTTCTTCCCGCAAGAACAGTCCCGCGGGCAAATAACAGAGATAATCTGGCAATCTTGCAACCCTGGAGTAGGAAGGCTTGGTCTGGGACTTTCACTAAATTTATGAGGCTCTGGCGATTCTCCTCGTAAAACAAATTGTGTGGCCCTAGATTTAAGTCGTCCAAGGATGGGTCAGAATTCTCGACAGACATCCCTTGGGATTTTGCCCGGTTTATGGCCAACATCAGAGAAGAATTGGTCACTATAGGTTTCTGGACATTTTGTCGAATTAAGAATGATATTACACAGCAATAACATGGCATCTTTCATAGGGAACCCCTCAGAAACACCTACAGTCAAATATCCTGTATAATATTTATTCTCTACATGTATCTTATGTAAAGGGACAGAAAATACAGTTCCTCCTAATGCTTCTAAGAGAACGGAGGGTTGCAATGACGTCTTTCCAGAGAGGGGAAGTACGCCCTCTCTTATAAGGGAACAATAAGCACCAGTATCCCTAAAAGTTTTTTTTTTCATTCTCCTGAAGGGAGATGTGGCATGTACTGTAGTATGGGGCCATTCTTCACTCTACTTCTTATTGGTTCATCTCAAAAGGTAGGATGTTAAGTTTTCCTAAGGGTTGGGGTTTAATTGGGCAGTGGGACTTGCCGTAACTGATTAATGACAACGGTAACAGGTACCTCATACTTTAATTTGGCTCTCTGTTGATTTGTGGCTGGCGCTAATCTGGGTACTGACGTCGTTGTTCACCATGCTGACCATGAGATTGAGGACGTCACTCACCATGTTGACCGCATGTTTGATGTCGCTGCTCACCAGACGACTTAGTTGGTTGGCATTGTTGCTCACCTTCATCCTGCCACTTTCGTCCTCCAGTCAGGGACTTGTCCCAGACGATCTCTATTCATGCCAAACTGTTGGGAAGAAAGATTAGACCACTCGGACAAGGAGCAGTTAGCCTCAAAAGTGTCAGCCAGCCTGACTGCTTCTAATGCAGTGGTCAACGAACGATCTTCAAGAAAGACTCTGTTCTCTGGTCCAAAAGATTCCAGCAGTTATCCACCAAAAGTAACTGCACTAGATCACTGAAGTTTGTGACACTGCTCACCCTGTACCATTCAAAGTCTACATGAGACTGACCCAGCTGATACTTGCACAATTTGAAATCCCTTCTGTACTTGATGGGAATACACTGATATGCCACAAGAAACGTTGTTTTAACAACCCGATAATCAGCAAATTCTTCATTATTTAAAACATGCTGTGAACTCTTCCACTTTGCCATACAGTGTTGTATGCACCAATGCTGCCGGTGCTCCCCAGGCCACCTCAGTGCTCGAGCTTGGTTTCAAATATCTTGGAAAACTGTTCAGGCTCAGACTCAGCAAATCAAGGTACTAACAGCACTGCTTTTTGAACGCTAAAGTAGTCACCAACAATTTGCTTAAATTGCCTCCTCTCCTTCTCTTCTATCAGACTCCTGTTCTGCAAATGCTCGCTGCTGAGATAAACCCGGTGCACCACCTGCTTCACGAGACTGCTGGTCTGATTGCTCTGGTGTTACCCCTCCCACGTTACGAAGGAACCCAAGTGAGATCGGCGATTAATAGCTCCTGTAGCGGGATATATGTGTATATGGACTTCAGTAAGGCTTTCGATAGAGTTCCACATCAGAGACTTTTGAGGAAACTTAAGGCACACTGAATAGAGGAGAAATTTTTTCCTGTGCAGAGGCATAGTTGACAAATAGGCAGCAAAGAGTTTGAATAAATGTGGAGAAATCAGAATGGGGCACGTCACAAGCGGTATTCCAAAGGGGTCAGTGTTGGGCCCCTTGTTGTTCACAATTTACATAAACTATATAGATGAGGGAATAAATAGCAACATAAGCAAATTTAACTGATGACACCAAAATAGGCCATTCAATCATTCTATTGAGGACACTAGAGCACTCCAGGATGATTTGAATAGACTGATGCAGTGGTCGGAGAAGTGGCAGATGCAGTTTAATATAGACAAATGCAAAGTGCTAAATGTTGGACAGGACAATAACCATGCCACTTATAAACTGAATAGTGTAGATCTTAATACTAACCGATTGCGAAAAGGATTTAGGAGTTCTGTTAGCAGTAATCTGAAACCAAGACAACAGTGCATTAGTGTTCGCAGTAAAGCTAACAGAATCTTTGGCTTCATATCACGAAGTATAAATAATAGAAGTCCTCAGGTTGTTCTTCAACTCTATATATCCTTGGTTAGGCCTCATTTAGATTATGCTGCACAGTTCTGGTCACCGTATTACAGAATGGATATAAATGCACTGGAACACGTACAGAGGAGGATAACAAAGTTGATCCCATGTATCAGAAATCTTCCCTATGAGGATAAACTGAGGGCCCTGAATCTGCACTCTCAAGAAAGGCGTAGAATTAGGGGGGATATGATTGAGGTGTATAAATGGAAAGCCAGAATAAATAAAGGGGATGTAAATAGCATGCTGAAAAAAATCCAGCCAAGACAGGACTCACAGCAATGGTTTCAAGTTGGAAAAGTTCAGATTCAGGAAGGACATAGGAAAGCACTGGCTTGGTAATAGAGTTGTGGATGAGTGGAACAAACTCTCAAGTATCATCATAGATGCTAAGACCTTGTGTAGTTTTAAAAATAGGTTGGATAAATACATGAGTGGGTGTGTGTGAGTTGGCTCTGACTAGCTTGGGCTACCAGGTCTGGTGCCATGCTCCTTCCTTAAGTGGAAGTGACCTGACTAGGTGTCATTGTTCTAGGCCGGGGGTGGCATGAACCTGCTTTGCATGGGTCAGTAGGCTTGCTGCAGTGTTCCTTCTTTCTTATGTTCTTAGGTTCTTACAAGTCAACCACTTTTTTTCAGTTTTTGGTGGTTTTCCTGTGATTGGACAAGGGGACAATCGACACTAACATTCACGAACATGTAAAAACACGACTGCGAAAATTAACACAACATCTTTCTAAATCCCCAAAATCCTGAAAAAAATTGCTCATTTTGAAACATAACCATCGATGGACATCTGTAGTGATTCGGGTTGCCCAGTCGGGGATATGTCATGGGGTACATTGCGAGGTGACTTTGGGCAGATGCCCAAGGGTGACGCGGGCAACGCCCAAGGGTGACATCGGGGCAACGTCGTGGGTGATGTCGCAGGGAGTCGGGGCAGCCACGAGGTAACGTTGGCAGACTCCGGGGGTGACGTCAAAAGGGTGACGTTGGCAACGTCCAGGGTGATGTTAAAAGGGTGACGTTAGCAGAGGGTCATAAACAGACGTCGCAAGTGACGACGGGCGGGCATCGGGTGATGTCCGGGAAGACGTGGTACATAGCGAGGTGACATCGGCAGATGCCTGGGGGGACGCGCAGCATCGTGGGTGACATTGGGGGAGTGATGTGGGCAGCAGGGTGACGTCAGGGTGATGCCAGGCGAGACAACAGCTGTGGCGGGGATCTGCTTGTTAACCCTTGGCCGCTCCTTTGGGGGCCTAACCATATTGGCATTGTGATCCATGGTTCGAGTGACCTCGGCACTCAAATATACAGCTCTCAAAGAATTCAAATCGTTTCCTAGAAAACAGCAGAGGGAAGTGAAGCATAGGGGGTGTGGTGGCAGCAGCATAAGTCGAGCATGGGTGAGTAGTGGCTGGCGAGGGGGATCGGGCTGTTTCCCCCTTCCCCCGCATGCCCAAAACACGTGGGAGCTAACACTGACACTGGACCGGGCCACCACACCAACTTACATTCATGAAAACACAGCAAAAAACATACAGATGACACTGAAACGTACTTGAAAAAGGGGATGGTGGGAATCGAGTCGCAGGACGCCACGAAGATTTCTCAGGGAAAAATTTAGCAAAAATTTTTGCCTGGGTCTTTCTGTCTGTGCTGAATGAGAAACTTGCAGACATGGCTTCAGGGTAATTAAGAGAAGGACTTCTTTTAGGGGGGATGAATGGAATTTTCTTCCTGCTTTTTCCTTCCTTCCTCTCTCCCGGCAACACATTGCTGCGACCACCGTTCCACCAATACGCAAAATTTATTACGTGTGTGTTTTGTAGCGGGGGTTCCCAATATTGGCATCGGAGGCTTCTTTTTCTTTATTTGGGGTTTTTGGTACACAGCATGTGTTTAAGTGTTCAGTCCCAGGAAGAGGGCAGAGTAAACCCTTTTTGACTGAGTGACTCGCTTTTCCCCAATGAGACGGGGAAGGGGGGTTGGGTGGGGAGAGGGTAAGCCTAGCCACTTTTTGTCATACCTCATGGGGCGAAATATAAACTCATCTTGCATACATCTAGTGGTGGTGACACAGAGTGGTCTGATGGGGTTGTGACATAGAGTGGGGTGGTGTTTTGGGGACAGATTGGGGTTGAATGCATGGACCAGAGTGGGTGGTGTTTGTGATCAGAGTGGGGCGGTTTGTTGACACAGAGTGGTTTGGGTTTTTTTAACAGAGGGTGTGGTGTTGTGTGATACAGAGGGTTTGGGGCTGTGTGACACAAGTGGTGTGAGTTTGTAAAACAGAGGGTGGTGTGTTTGTGACACAGAGTGTCTGGTGTTGTTTAAAACCGTGGTCTGGCGTTTTGGACAATCGGGGTCTAAGAATTAAAATACTTGTAATTTGGGATCACTACTTAGGGTAATAATCCGATGTACCTCATTTCCCCAATGTTTTCCCAAGTCGACAATCCTTCCCTGAAAACAGGCTCTAACACTGATAAGGAATGTTTTGCCCTTATGTGTAGTATTTTGAAACTTAAATAATTTCTATTGAGGAAAGAATTCATTTTGGAAACGATAACCAAGCTTTAATTTTCACATAATGTTTATCAATGTTTTTTTAATTATTCTCTGACTGATTAAGTCGTGACAATCAGTAGAAGCATTTGTTTCTATACATGATGTTTCTTTATTAGAACTTTTCCTTTGGTATGAGGAACTGTGATGGGAAAGTTCCTTAGATGAGTGTGAATGCACGAGTGAGTGGTGCTGTAGTAAACCTGGTTGAATTCTGGACACTGGGTGCGTATCATTGCCTCTCTACCCATCCCTTTCTCCACCTGGTGGGAATTAACATGGACCCTCCTGGCGAGTTTACGTTATTAACTTTCTGTTCCCATCAAGTCTCCTTGTTGATCGAATTGTGTCACTCGACACCGGCGAGACAAGGCGGATAGTTTGATCTAGGCAATAATTCAGAAACTTTACCTCGTCTTTAACTGAACACAGCAGTACGTACCTTCACCCTCTGTAATTGATCATCTTACCTTACTAATAGGTATCAGTATGTCACCATTAAAAACACAGCATCAACAACACAGCCACTTGATACTGGAGTTCTGCAGGAAGTGTCCTTGGTCCCCTGCTCTTCCTCATATACATCAATGATCTCCCAAACGTATCTCAACACCTGAACCCCATTCTCTTTGCTGACGACACGACTTATGTCATCTCTCACCCTAATCTTGCCACCCTAAACACCATTGTTAATGAGGAGCTGATCAAAATATCGACTTGGATGACAGCCAATAAACTTACCGCTTAACACTGACAAACCTACTACATTATGTTTGGTAGCAGAGCAGGAGATGCGCAGATTAACATTAAGATCGAAACACTCTAATTGCCAGCATAATGAGGGCAAATTCCTAGGCCTATACCTCGACAACAACCTGAACTTCAGCACCCAATCCAACACATAACCAAAAAAGTATCCAAAACGGTTGGGATCCTCACCAAGATACGATACTACGTGCCGCAAACTGCCCTTCTCACACTATATTCATTTATATATCCATACCTCACCTATGCTATCTGTGCTTGGGTTCAACTGCAGCAACACACCTAAAGCCAATAATAACCCAACAAAAAGCAGCAGTAAGAATAATCACTAAACCCATCCCTGGCAACACACCCCCACACTCTTCATAGATCTAAACTTACTCCCTGTTCAGTACATCCACACTTACTACTGTGCAATCTACATCTACAGGACCTAAATTCCAATATTAACCTTGACCTAAAACGCTTTCTTGATAGTTGTGACAGAACCCACAGGCACAACACCAGACACAAACATCTCTATGACCATACCCAGCCGGGATTGAACCCGCGGTCATAGAGCTCAAAACTCCAGCCCGTCGCGTTAGCCACTAGACCAGCTAGCCACATAAGATTCGTCCAACTAGGTATATTTCTACAACCATAGGAAGGTTAGCACAGGTAATTATGGCTAGCTGGTCTAGTGGCTAACGCGACGGCTGTAGTTTTGAGACACTATGACCGCGGGTTCAATCCCGGCCGGGGTATGGTTTGTTTGCAATCGTGTCATTACGATTCGTGAGTCATGTTGACGGCAGTGAAGGGACTATGAGCTAGAGTTCGTCACGGCCACGCTAGCTGGAGATTCGTCTGTAAAACTTGCATTTGTGGTCACAGTAGTGCCTGTGCTAACCTTCCTATGGTGTAGAAATATACTTAGTTGGACGAATCTTATTGTGGCTAGCTGGTCTAGTGGCTAACGCGACGGGCTGGAGTTTGAGACTCTATGACCGCGGGTTCAATCCCCGGGCCCGGG